>JAOUZG010047704.1:5980638-5992963 GCA_026289955.1 Argiope argentata | reverse complement strand
TGCTTTTCCGATTTTGATATTAGGAGTGAATTGCTGCAGCATGTTAAGGATCTCATTTCGTTAACGTGGTTTCACACCTGGATTTTTAAATAACAAGGAAAAAATATGGGCAATTATTTAATAAAAATAATTTCCTTATTATTATTTTTTGTATTTTTCTGGTTATTGGACGCGAATGAGAAGGATTAATAGGATAAAAAATGCTTTGCTAGTTCTGATATTTGAAGAAAATTGCTAAAGAACGTTAGAGATCTCATTTTATTTGAGCGGTATCGCATGTGGACTTTTAAATAAGTCAAAAATAAATATGAGAAAAATTATTTAATAAATATAAATTCCATTTTGCTGCTTCCTGCAGCTATTGTACGTATTGGATATAAATGAGAAAAGTTAATGGATAGCAAATATTTTTTTCAGTTTTGATATTTGAAAAGAATTGCTAAAAAATGTTAAAGGCTTCATTTCGTTGGCGTGGTATCATATCTGAACTTTTAAATAACAAGAAAAATAGTTGAGGAAAATATGGGCAATTATTTAACAAATATATGCTCCTTTATACATTTTTACGAATGAGAAGTATTAATGGGACAGGAAATGCTTTCTTGATTCTGAGATTAATTGAGAGTTTCTGCAGTATGTTAAATATCTTATTTCGTTTGCGTGGTTTCACATCTGGACTTGTAAATATCAAGAAAAAATGTGGGCAATTATTTAATAAATATAAGTTCCTTTTTGATTACATTTTGTATTTTGTAGGTAGTGGGCACGAATGAGAAAGATTAAAGGGATAGAAAAGGCTTTTTCGATTCTGATATTTGAAGAGAATTGCTGAGGAATGTTAAAAATCTCATTTTTTTAGTGTGATAATATATCTAAGCTTTTAATTAGTAAGAAAAAATGATATATATATATATATATATATATATATATATATATATATATATATATATGGACAATGATTAAATATCAACTTTTTTCTACTAATATTTTATGCATTGGACCCGAATGAGATGCATTTTTGGAATAGGATGTTTTCTCGATTCTGAGATTAAGAGAGAGTTTCTGCAGCATGTTAAATATCTTATTTCGTTAGCGCACTATCATATCTGAGCTTTTAAATAAAAAAAAATATGGGCAATAATTTAATAAATATAAGTTCCTTTTTTTAATTTTTTGTATTTTTGTAGGTAACGGACGTGAATGAGAAGGATTATTAAGATTGGAAATGCTTATTTAGTTCCGATATTCGAAGAGAAGTGCTGAAGAATATTAAAAATCTCATTTCTTAAGTGTGGTATCATATCTGAGCTTTTAAACAAGAAGAAAAAACATTTGAAAAAAATATGCGCAATTATTTTAAAAAAATAAGCTTTTTTTTACTACTTTTTGTATTTCTGAAGACATTAAATACAAATGAGAAGTATTAATGAGAGAGAAATGCTTTCTCGATTCTGAGATTAAGAGAGAGTTTCTGCAGCTTGTTACAAATATCACTTCGTTAGCGCGGTGTCATATCTGGGCTTTTAAAATGAGAAAAAATATGGACAATTGTTTAGTAAATATGAGTCCATTTTCATGATTTATGATAAGTTTCGCTACTTAATTGTTTTCAACCCAATATTTATTTATAAAACAACTGCGAATTAAAATTTTGGTAAATTTTTAACAGAGATGAAATAAATCTGTATCATTTCTTCTGCGCAAGTAATCATCGATTCTATTAACTTGCGAAGAAATTTTGTTGCAATTTTATACGCACATTTAAATAAAATAGGTGCATAATGCATTAGTTAATAATTAACAATAAAAAAAACTCGCGAAATATATTTATTCGTAACATTTTATTGGAATACTTCAAATTAAGAATATTTTCTGAATTAATTATTCTTATTAATTTCTTGACAAAAGCAGATTTCAAAAATTACAGTGATAGCCTAGATAATCTTTGATTCTATTGACAAATGAAAAACTTTTATTGTTTTTATGAATATGTTTAGTGCATTATTCACCTTCTTTTTATTTAATTATTATTAAGCAAAAAATCTAGTGAAATATATTCGAAACTTTTAAAGAAGTATTTAAAATTCATTTTTTCCGAACTAATTATTATTACTAAGGCTTTTAAAACTGATAGAATCTGAAAAGTATAGAGACCTCACTTTAGAAAGGGACATGAAAATTCCTACCTTAATTAACTTAATTAAGGTATTAATTACCTTATTCGGTTATGTAAATTTAAATTATAAGCATTATATTCTAAAATTACAGCTCGGTATTCTGATTATTTCCTGCGCAGCTTTATGCACGATGTACAACACACTAAATGCTCTTCATTATACTAATATATTATTATGCGTTGGAGAAATATAGCTATTATTAATAATGAGTATTACTTATGGCTTACGCTCATGAAACATATTTCAAGCATGAATCGTTTCGCTGTTATAAATTTATTTATAATTAATTTTCCGATTAGATTTTCATCAATTGAAATTTGATTTGATTTGGTTTCATTGTGTTATTTAAAATTGAATGAAGTTCAACAAGTGAAACTTAACCCATAAGGATGAAGATAAAAAGGAAAAACTAATTATTGAAATGAAAGCAAAGCATATATAGGTCCTCCCCTCTAATCGTGGGCCCAAAACTATTTACCAGAGTGTTAGAGATTGACCAATACTTTTAACTGCAAAATGCTTCGCAAAAGTAAAGAATAAATTTTTATGGGGTTTCAGTCAATATCAATAAAAAAGGAAACCCGATTAAACTCGAATGTTTGAAATAACCAAGCTTAGATCAATTGAACTGTGGTTTTATCAAATTCTAAATAGTTTGCAGCATAGTCACGCACTAGAAGAAGGAAAATTATATTACTGGTTTCTTTAATTCAATTTTTCTATACTATAATTTAGTTTGATTTTTAAATATTTTAAAAATCCAGTTAATATATTAATCTCGTCGATCTAAAGGACCATTTGTTTAATTTATTAGAGTAAAATATAGTTATCGCATCAATTACTGACTCTTCGAACTGGCAAAAAAATCATTTCAAATTTTACTAAATTCAACTCTTGTTCCCATTAGAAAAGAAATAGGACGTTTCGAACATCTATTCAAATTGAATTCAGGAAATTTTATTTTCGCACTAAATGCATTCAGCCTGAAAGTTACTATTTTTCAATTTATGATTTTAGTTTTTACTTTTACAGTTGTGAAAAATATACTTTATCAACTTCTCGTTCAAACTCATCCGTATATGTATTTTTTAGGCCGTCTATTCTGTCATAACATTTTCACACATTTATTTTCCAAAGTTTACCTATAACGAATTGTATTTTCCGAATATTTATGAAACATTTATTTTCATTTCAAATAATTGGATAACTACTCTTTTAGTGCAATATTTTTACAATTTGTTCCCAGATACGAACACCCTAACTGCTTTTGAGCAAGCACCAGTCGGCTTTGTTCTCACCAAAATAGAAGCTATATGAAAAATGACGAAGGATATGTTTATTTTTTTTATCAAGAAGTATAAAGGAAAAAAATAAATATATTACATGCAGTTAGAATTTTAGAAAAAAAATGATTCAAAATTTTAAAAAATGTAATGATCACTGGAAAAGAATAGGTAAAAAAATAACGACGTGTATTAAAAGACTTTGAAATAAAGCTCTTCTGACTCACTACGTATCATTCCTATGAAGAGTAAAATTGTTCAAAGAAGAAAGGCACGGTCTTCTGAAGCTAATATTAGTTTTATCCCTTTCCCAGATATAAAATGGGTTTGTTGTATGTCTACAGTTTTCAACAATAATGGGCTAAAACAGTGGTCGGCAAACTTATTAGCTAAAGAGCTAAATATGAACATCACAACAATTTTTAAAAAATTGGGAGCCAAATCTGCTTGTTTAGTAAACATTTATTACACTAAATAAGTAGTACACTAAACAAAACCAAATTTCATACTTAATAAATATTTATTGATGCGAAGAATGAGCCGCACTTAAGAAACCAAGGAGCCACAATGCGCACTTTGCTGACCACTGGGCAATGAGAAATATTAAATCAGAGTTTTATTCAATCAATCTAAGGAAACTTTCTAATACTTTACTGCATTACGATAAAACCACGATTTTCTAATTTGAGAATTTTGGCTTCAAGACTAGATTCTCCTTCTAGATTCTGTAGATGGATGTAGAGTAAAATCTAATTTTGAAGTTATGTAGGGAGTTATTTTGGAACACATCGTTTTCATCCATTATCTCATCATATGATCAGGAATATAATGAGACCATATTCCATCAATACGATTACATTTGACTTAATTTAATTTTAAGTACATCAGACCGGTAAAAACTAGGCCGATACTCTGAAGAATAGGGTCATGGACTCAAAAACAATGCTGTCACAAAAACTTTAAATTATTAGAATCAGGTTTGAATATTTTTTCTAAAGACTCATTTCAACAATTTCTCTTGGCAGAAGATTCATTCGATCTCATAAGTCAAATATAAGGATAACTTCTGTTGGTCAAAAGGGACATTGGAAAATTTAGGTTCCATTTGAAGCAGAGGTATTAGTACTAGTATATATAAGTAGATTGATTCCCTTAAATACTATACCGGGAAATCGGTCCACATTTGTGTTTTGGACGAAAACAAAGAATTCTTCAGTAATAAGCGAGACTGCCATGATGAAATTATTTCTAAAACGTGCATGGAATAAATTCAAAAACTTGTGGCTCAGATAGCATGGAAAATGGAAACCGTAACCTTCTTTCTCAGATTAATATTCCTCGACCATGCTATCATTTAGACCTCAAGACCACCTGTGTGCTTTTATACCTCTGGAAGAAAACTAAAGGCAAATAAAACAAATATTCCTCAACAACAATGATTGCATTTTATTTTCTGAACTTACGCAAAAGCAAATATAGATCCGACAAATAAATTGAAGATAACAACGATGAGTTTAATAAATCAATTCTATTTACTTGGCAACCACATCATTGAGAACAAAATTTTCTGTCGTTCCTTTTTGCACTTTAGCAAAAGGTAAACCAATGCGCATTGTTGTAAAAGGGAGAGAGAAAAAACATGAAGAAAGTAAATAATAAAATATCAAAAAAAAAATGTTGGATCTCAAAACGGAACGACAGAGTCTATTTCCACAGAAATATATTTCAAAAGGAGTACGAAAGATAATATTACTTTATCTTGAAGAAGGGCGAAGGCCCCGTGAATGCATGCAAATTCAATTACTTTTACGGCAGTCAGAGCCAATTTTCGGCGATGTGCCATTTCAAGAAGAAGGTGTGTAAGTGATTCCTAGACTAGAGAGCAGAGCAACTTCCTATTAGACCCAGGTGGTTGGAGACGTAGTGAAAAATGTAATTTGGAAAATAGGGCTGCGTATGATCTTTATCAAATTGTATGCAAAATAGATGCGATTATTCTAGCAGTATGGGGCAAAAGCAGAACAGATTAAAAAATAAAGTTCGTTTAGAAAGGCAATGGGGAAAAAATAATGTGTACAACTTTCGTGTTTTCTTTTGTAGACAAAGAGTTGTTGCCAAAAGAAAGAAAGTGAAAAAAAATTGAAAATTACGGGGGAGAACTCTTTAAAAGTAAAAAAAAATGGCAAATTGCATTAAATTAAAAAAAAAGAAAGATACGATCTAAATTTTTCAAAAAGTGTGAGAGATTGGACAAAATATAGCTTTGAAAATTCAATTAAAAACCAAAAGCATTCTAATTGAATTCCTTTTGTTAGAGATTTTTTTTGCTTCATTTATTGCCATTTTTAGCACGAAATAATCAATAAAGAATAAAAATAACTATGAACTTATACGATTTTTTTTTACTTTACCATTGTTTTTTTTCCTGATTCAGAATGGTTTTTCATTGAACCTTAAAAAATATTTTTAAAAATCCGATTTAAAAAAGAATTCCAACTAATTTAATATTAGATTTAATTTTAAAATATAAATTCTTTTTATAATTGTTCTGCCTTGTAGAATATAAAAATCGTCTGTCGATAATTCCATTGAACTGGTGAGATACGCATAGTAAAAAACTTGTGTATAAATAATATTATACATTACTTTATTGCAAAAGTAGCCCATAGATAAACTAGAGTTGATTATAAACAGATATTAAAAATATTAACTTTTGAAGTAAAACAAATATTTTCGTGATTTTATACCTCACCCAAAAATAATAAATATTCTAATTATGATTTATAAAACAATTTTATTTTAAAAAGTAAAACTCAGAAGTCTTCTAATTATGGCAAGGATATTTATGATAATATTTTGATGGTGAATATCAAGAAATCTCAATTTTCATCTCCATGTTCATTTCAAAATATTTATCTACATAAAATATTTTAAGTCAAGTTTATTTCTCTTGAGGACTTAAATGTAAATTCTTAAAAAAGAAATTTGTAAATATTGAAAACATATTTTATATTTTTATGTACATAAAGTTTTGTGCTGCGTTTTTGCCCTAAGCATTTTTTCAGAGCAGAAGTCCACATAACTTTTTAGAATTTTTTAGATTATTTTGATTTGCGACTAAAAAAAGTCATAGATTCATTTGGTCTTAACCTTTTGAATGGTAAAAAGCGTTATGAGGATCCTTTGCATTCAAACCGCTTGTATAATTTTTTTCACATGCACTCGCAGTTGCATGACCAATTAGAAAAAAACTTTTGAAAATTTTTAACTTCGATTTTTCCCGTATTATGCACAAAGAATAACGAGTCAGAATTACGTCAATCTACATCACGCCACAAGAACAGAAATAAAAAAGAGGCAGAAATTTTCAATCTTTAAAAGGATGTGCTAAGCATTAAGGATTTTTATCCCTTCGCTTAGAACGTGAGAAACTGTTGAATTTACAGTTTTATAGTGCATATGTAGGATTAATTAAATAAAAAAGGTAGGAATTGGATTAGAAAATAACGGACCATTTTAGCATTAAATTAATATGGATAAATTTAGTATAAAAATCAAGAAACCAATTAATACTTAAATTATATTAAGAAATTTCCATTATGTATTATATATAAGTCCTTTTAAACCCTTAAAATTTAAAACGGCGTCTTGTATAGCCATAGAAGTAACGAGCAAATGTACTAAAGTGACTATGCTGAATTTATTGAGTCAGGTTATAGAGTCCTCTAGTGACAAAATAAGGAAGATACAAAAATAAAGAAGATCTACCCAAAAGTTATAAATGTACGCTTTACATTAACCACCATGGCATATTTATTACGAGTTTGGTCTTTGGGGGAGGGGGACTCGAAATTTTCTTTTATTGTTGAAATAGATTTCCACTTTTTAAGTGAAATTCGATCAATTTTACTTTTTGCTGTGCCAAAAATTTCTACATTGCTTTTTTATAATATTGCATATAAATTACCCGAAATTGAAACATTTTAGAGTTAAAAGTTGTATTTTGAAATGATCGAGTAATTTTTGTATCTATCTATGTATGAGAAACTATACTAATCTATTTTAGCGATTTTCTTTCGACGAATTTTTTATACTTAATAATAACATAAAAATTGCCACACTTTTGAAGTTTCAAATCTTATATATTTTTTTTTTATTCCAGGAAATTTTATGAATGCAAAGCATAATATTAATGTAACTATTTTTTAAAAATTCAACTGAAAAGAATTAGAAAATTCTATGCAAAAGTTAAGTTTAAAGTAATAAGTAAAATAATCTTGGATATTTCAAGTATTTTTGCATCAATTCAATATTCTAAGGAATGTTACGGTAAATACAAAATTGCTTATCCTAATACCAAATAATATCCCATAAATAGAACGTAAAACCATTAAAATAGCATATTAAAAGTACTTTTACATCCTACAGAATGGCATTGAAATTATCCCAATCCAAATATTTCTTCTTTAACCCCCTTATCTAGCCGATTTTGATTTTAAAAAGAAGAGTAGAACGACGAACTAATGCAATCCGATGCTACTTTTCTATATCATGATGCCAGAAATTTCATTTTGAAATTTGAAAGAGAGGAAACATTTTTCTACTTACCAGTCTTCTGTAAAAATGTCCCATAATTATTAAAAGAATCCGCATTATTAGGATCCATGGAGAGAGCTTTAAGATGGAGCGATTCGGCCTCGTCGAGCTTTCCTGCTTCTGCGTAAATGGTTGCAAGGGAAGAGTAGGCTTCTATGAATTCTTTATCCAATTCTATGGCTCTTTGAAGAAGCTCTTGAGATACCTGCTTTCTTCCTTGCTTGCTGTAAAAAGAACGAAAACCGTTTTATCCTCGAGACGATTTGCAGTTAATAGATAGTCGGTATTGAGATAATGGGGTTTTCTCTTTAGAATGTTAGCTTAGGTCAGTTTGTCAGTGCCAAAGAAATAAAAGTATTTACAGAGGGAAAAAGAAAGTGACTTTTGAGATAAGCGGAAATTTTCATTTGGTCTACTTTCTTCCGAAATTTTTATTTTTATTCCTTTTTTATTATTAAATGAAATAGATTCAATTAATTAGAATCGAGTATCGTGAAGACAATTGTATATAAAAAATAAAGTATTTATATAGTGTCAGATTAAATAAAATTGATATCAGAGAAAAAAGAAAGCGACTTTTGAGATAAGCGGAAATTTTTATAGGGTCTACCTTCTTCCGAAATTTTAATTTTATTCAATTTTATTATTATATTAAATAAACTAGATTCATTTAAATAGAATAGAAAATAGTGAAGACACTTGGCTCAACTCAATAAAGTGTTTATAAAGTGTCAGATTAAATTTTCGATTAAAATTGGTATGAGAGAGAAAAGAAAGTGACTTTTGAGATAAGCGGAAATTTTCATTTGGTCTACTTTCTTCTGAAATTTTATTTTTTTCCTTTTTTATTATTACATAAAATTGATTCATTTGATTAGAATCGAGTATCGTAAAAACCCTTGGTTCAAAACAACAAAGTGTTTATAAAGTGTCAGATTAAATAAAATTGTTATCAGTGAGAAAAGAAAGTGACTTTTGAGATAAATGAAAATTATCGTTAGGCCTATTTTATTTTCATAGTCTTTTATCGTCAAATAAAATAGATTCAATTAATTAGAATCACGCATTACGAAGATACTTGGCTTTAGATAATAAAACTTTAAAGTGTCAGATAAATTTTCGATTAAAATTAATCTCAAATTACTGTATATATTACTTTTTTAATTCATAAATATGATACATTTTTGACGAAATACATTTCATATTTGAGAATATTTAAAATTATGAAAATTTTTATCAAGATTATACAAGTTTAAAAATTATTGATTTAGTTATTTCCGTCAGGATGTGAAAATTCAGATACGCTTTTACCATATAATTGTAATGTTTCTCTTGTGATATAAAATGCTATTTAAAATATTAAATTCTCTAAACAAATATTTATTTTTAGCCATTTATTCGGAATAGCATATTCTGCAAATGTAAAGCATACTTTAGTTTGTTAACTTTTTTATTATAAGAATTATTTATTTGGTATGGTGCTTATTTACATTTTCCCTTCAGTATTGGTGTTCAAAGTAAAAAGAATTTTTATTTTGGGTTGATTGTGTTCTGAACTTCTGGACATATTTTATTGAAGTCAAGTATGAACATAGGTTCACTTAACGCACAAAAGTAAATTCATAGTATATCATACAATCACTACGATATATAGACATGCTTGTGGATAAAAACTGATAAGCATGATATAAAAATAAGAGCCAGAATCCAATAAAGAGAAGAACTAATCCTGGATATTATTCCATCTTACTACTATATAGATCTTACAACTTGTTTTTTTAATCCTTTTGGAAGTCAGTGATATTTTACCATCTAAGCTGTATTCAAATATCGATGTATTCAGACAAAGGAAAGAGGACAACAAAACGTTTACAAAAGCATCCCAAATATGTTCTAGAAAGTTTGCATTTAAAGCTGTGGCTTTCAATCCATCGATGAATATTCTTGCTTTCCCTATATTCCACTTTATACTGACAAAAATTGGCATCTATACAAATGAAACATGATCAATTGCATATGTGAGAATGGGATTCTAAGATGTTCTGCTCTTTCCTCTTATAGTCATAACCTCCTCCCAACATATGGACGTCTTTGTAGCCATCAAACATGAAGTCTGCCCACATCAAATAATATCCCCTGACATAATGATTCTTATCTCTGAAACAGATTTAGCTTAGTTCTATAACGTTCCTATTTGAAAGCACCACTAAGGCTAATTTAGGAAAGGATACTAATTTCTAATCATAACCAGATGACGAGGATGACACCCAAACTGATACCTCTTTCTCTGAACAAACAAATCACAGCAATGGGAGGACATTCGACTCTGAAAAATTCGACATCCACCACAGTCGTTTACTTAAAGGTTCTTCGGAGGAATTATGTTTCGAAAGTGAAACCTTCTAATACGAAACCCGAGATCCCACCAACAGGCTTCATTCTCCTCTTGGAAGCAGGATAAAAATCAGCGGGCCCCTGGTTCTTTTAAGGTAATGGTACATTGGGAATGAGATTTGTGATTGGGATTTACTAGCCATGGCCCTTAAATTTTGTGCTCCAGTGTAGATAAAGATTTATATTGACAAAATTTCAGAATACAAGAAACTCTAATAATTTTTTTTTTCATTTTTGTATTCAAAATTAGCCTAAGATGTCTATAACTTTTTAAAATGTTTATTTAGGTTTTAAAAAGACAAAAAAAATAGTGACTACATTTTATTAATACTTATTTTAATACTTAATTGAAATTTAAAAAAACTAGCTATACAATTTGTTTTTATTATCTTCTTTAGGTTCTTGCATTGTAAGGGCAGATTTTATTCGTTGAGACACAAAATTTAGGGAGAATAGTTCAAAATCATATATGTTATAAACCAATTTTTGAAATATCCAAGCGAAATTAAATATTAAGTTCCAAACTATTGCTACAAATTAGTTAACAATAAAACCGAAGTATCTTTAAGTACGTATATTGCTCACAGTTTTGCCTTTAAAGCTAGACATATTGATTTTTACATCACACATATGCAAAATTAGAAGATAGTGAAATTTTAAAATATATCTAAAACATTTGCACCATACTTTAAAATATTTTTAAATGCTTGGATTTGACGATATAAAACGAACACATTTTGAAGCCTATAGCGTGATTGATCTAAAAGTAATGATTCTTCAACAAATTCTAGGGTAACAAAACGAAACAACAACGATTTCATGAATAGGCTGATTATGAAAATTTAACATTATTTTAAAAATCCCGAATAAAAATAACATTTTACGAAGTATCGTTACCAGTTAAGAGAGCGCTATACTCCTATAACTTTTAATAAACTAGTTTTGAATAATCTAATAATGTATAAATGAATGTATTCATTTCATATATTTTGAAAGTAAACTTTTAATGGAAGGAAATTATAATCAATCAATTTACATTTTCACTAATTAATTTTTAAAAAAATTATATTAAAAATATATTACATAATTATTTTTAGATTTATTTATATTTAGTTATAAATAAACTATTCACTGAAACACAACATTTCTTTAAAAAATATTTATAAATTGTTATTTTTGTCAAATATTTTTACAAAATCAGTGTAACATTTTTTTAATCATATGTGTTTCTAAACAGGGAAGAGAATTCGAGATAAACTCGTCTTTTAAAAATCTAACTTAAAATTATAACACCGAATTTAATAAGGATTAGTTTCTCTTCAATTTTTATTTTAATAAAGATTCCATTGATATGTTCAAATCGAAAATATCTTTTTAAATATTCTACTCTAAAAATTGAAAAGCAATTCTAAGTTTAATTCTATTAATTCTAAGTTAACTAATTTATTTAGCATGATTTGAAAGTACACAAATATTATTTTTGAACAAATTCCATCACTTAGAGCTCTACACCTTAACCGGTTTACCCTCTTCAAAATTCTGCACCTTGGAAAAAAAAGGATACCTATGGCAACTCCTCCCACCTAAAGAAGAATTTAGTCACCCCCCCCCCCGAAAAAAAGTCATTTGATCTAGAATGAATAGAAAGCCAGAAACATACGAAGCAAAGTTTTTTCCTGGATTGGAAGACCAGCCATTACGATAAATTACTGAGTACAAAATTATAATAATAATGAATTTAAATAAAAAAAAAACTTTTTCATTAGAAAATGAATCTATCGCTGTCTAAGACTCAAAATTTCCTAAGATAGAGTTAACAAAATCATTATTCAAACAGATAAGATAGCGATAACAAAATCATTGTTCAAACAGATA
>JAOUZG010047704.1:5917544-5960064 GCA_026289955.1 Argiope argentata | reverse complement strand
ATATATATATATATATATATATATATATATATATATATATATATATAATATAAAGTGACTAGTACAAGATATAAGTAGTTTCATGAATCAATTCATAATAATTTTATAAAATTTTGAATTGAAAATTTGCAGCCTAATTTATTTTATCTTATTTAAATTAATTTCTGTTTGGGATCAAATAGTAAATGTACAGTTTATTTAAAAATTAAAAATGAGTAAATTCTTACGAAAATTTTAGAGACATTCTAATTAAATTGATTAGTGATAAGGATATTACCACTAAGGTAGATAGTAAAGCGGATAGTTTAAAATAAAAATACTAATTATATTTAAACATTAAAAAATTTGAAGTATTATTAACACCTAAAATGTTAGTAAAACGCTAAATTTTTAGTTGAAATGTTAGTAGTTTCTTTTTGTCAAACTCTCTGACTAAATGTCCAAAGAAATTCTATTCATGGATTGATTTGAATTAATGATATAAATTCCTATTTTATTATATATTGCATTGGTTGAATCTTTCGTTCTGAACCACTGTTAGATTATATGCATGATTGATTGCTTCCGATTTCATATTAAATCCAGACTAAAGCTATTTTAGGGCTGATCTCATTTGTTAAAATCGTAGTCAGTGACAGAGCAAAGCACGGCTCTTCCAAAATTGCACTTTACGACAGCAGAGGAAAATGTAACCCTGACGAATATGAACTCAACCATTGCCGCATTTATGATGGCCTTTTAGCAAAATCGGGTATCAAAATCCAGATTCATACATCTGGCCACTCCTGGTAATAAATTTTAAATTATTCAAGTTGAATTGATTCTCATTCAATAACACTCTCGAATCAGTTGGATATCAACAGTTGGATATCAGTTGGATATAAAAGAATAACTAAAAAATTAAACCGCAAGACAGTATTCAAATAACGTGCATATGCGATAAATATCTGTAAATAGATATGTTATCAAAAGGCTTGTGGTGAATACCATGCATATATACCAGCCAACATCTCTCGGACCGAAGTGCACTTTTGGCCCAACGGATTTGTTACTGGACTACTAACCAAGAGGTACGGAGTTCCGGCCTACCGCAATCAACACAACACTACTAGCGCTATCCGCTACACCTAAAGGCTTTTAATACTGATTCAAATACTCAGATAAAAGCTTAAAGAAGTATTAACTTGAACTAATTTGATTCATAATATCAGAATTAAGTTTGGAAACCATGCTAAGAGTTGTTGAAGTTCATCTTTAGAATTTGGTTAGATAAAACTCAAGATCTATTTTGGAAAGGTTCTGTGGTTAGATTGTGAAGATGACATTTACGGATACATCGCATTCGTTAACCACACCAATTTTCAAGCCGTATCAGTAGAGAAATTATTGAAAATGAATATCTAATTCTGAATCATTATTGGAAATAAATATCTAATTCTGAAGCGTTATTGAAAATAAGCATCTAATTCTGAAGCCTTATTGGAAATGAACATCTAATTCTAAAGCCTTATTGGAAATGAACATCTAATTCTAAAGCCTTATTGGAAATGAACATCTAATTCTGAGTATTGTCTAGATAAAGAAAATAAAAGATAAACTGGCGTAACCTTTTTTAAAACTTTTGAATTGTAATTTATCAAGAAGGTAAAGTTGGTATAATTTGTTTTAGTATCATGAGATTAACGATTGATTTATTGTAAAAATCTAAAAACACTTTTTATTTATATACTACTCAACTTTATTGAATAGAAACATTTATTGTTAGAGACGATATATTCTAAATTTTGTTAAATAAAATTTACGGAATTAGGTTATTTTTTAAAGAAATTATTTCATCCATTTTAGCGACAAGAGTAATATTTTATTTTATTTCTAAGTTAAATTCTAGATCTAAGAATTTTGAGAAATGCGAGTGGATCTTGAAGGTATTTTATCAATTAAGGTCATAATCTAATGCACCCTCGAGAGCGTCAAAACATATTACGATACTTCTTAAATCAATTACACTAAACTTATTTGTTAAGCGATCCAACTAACGAACTGTGAAAATGCAGGAGAAAATTCCTTAATATCTTCTTGGATTAAAGAATTACTTCTTTCGATGTAGGAAAAAAAAATTAGTCTTTAAATTTCCGAACGCCAGAAAAAAAACATTTCATCAAGGAAGAGAGTGGAGGGGAAAAAAAGCTTAAATTCTTCAATTCTTTTGTCTTTTTGCTTTCCTAAGTGTGAATTTCTGAAAGGAAAAGCTCTTTTTTCCACCAAAAAGGCTCTTGGCTCAACGCCAGACAATTACAACTCATCTTTCAAAACTCAACTCTTTCAACTCTGAAATCCAGGAGTCAAAAAAGTTCAAAAAATAAATTCTTTTCGAACAGAAGCTTGAGTCAGTGTGGGACTAAATCATCGATTCTTCAAACAATGTATCTGGATTTGCTTTACGATGGGAAAGAGGAAAGAAGGAAATATCGGAAGAAGAACTAAGAATGTTTATGGAGAGGAACAATTTCCATTCGAGATTCACTTTCTTCTTTGTCATCAGAGGTAGGCAATTGGAACAGAATGGTATTTAAAGTCGACATCGGTCGAGAAGGGAAGAAGTGCTTTTAAGACTTCTCCGTCAAGAGAGGCAATCCAACTGTTTTCTAATATCCCTAGTCGACACAGAATATGAACAATTTCATTGAAATTCTATAATAGAGTCATCAGAATTTGAGTTTCGACAACAATCTATTTGATGGTATTACGAAAAAACAGAAGGTTCCATATGATACCACAAAAACGCTATATACATTGTCTAGAAAAACAGATAAATATTTAAGAATTTTTGAAAATTTAAATTTGAATTTGCTTTAGTCACTAATAAATCATCTTTTACTCTTCTATTAAGATACCGGAAGTTTTATTGAATCATTTTTTAAAATGTTTTCCTCTTGCGTTATTTTTTGGAGTTCCTATCCATTTATACCTATATGGTCTTTTTTTTGTTTCAAATTTACGTTTCATAAACCTTTTTCTTTAAATTTTATTATCTAGTTAAAAGTCTGAGAAAAATATCTTAAATGGCACTAAGGATTATTTCAGACAAAAGTGTATTCCATTTCACGGAATTCCTTTCGAAAATAAATTACTGTTAAGAGGGACATTTACAATCTTAGATTTGAAATAGGTTATCAATTTATCTAGCAATCTCTGGTTCTTGAAAACTAAAGTTAGCAGCACTTTTTAATAGCATAATTCCGGGAATATTAGTTGGCCAATAAATTGTATGGTAACATCTGTATCATTATTAAGACAAAACTCTGAAAGTGAGCCTCTTGATTGGTCTAAGATTATGAACCGAATTAAAGAATGCAGGGTTAAAGGGCACCAACTATAAACCAGGAGATAAACTTTTTGTTCATATAATGGTGTATAATTTTCTTAAAATTCATAACTTCAATACTGTAGATATTACATAAAATCCTTTCTTTTTCCGATACATGAATTGATATTCCATATCAAGATATACCATAACTCATGTAGCACAATCTGTAGCATAATATTGTACGATATTATATGATATTAAACAATATTCCACAATAGTGTGAATATTGATCAATATTCTACAATATTTGTGTGCTACTAGGTATCTGCATTTTTATTAGTTATATATAGTACAATATTAGTTATTTATAGTTCAACAAAACTTTTATTGAACTTCATAGAATATTTTTGCTCATATATATTGGATTATTGAACGCATATTTAGCTTTTCTTGAAAGGAACATAAAAAAAGTCAGAAAGTCAATAAAAATAATTAATTTTCTTTGAAAATAAACACTTAAAAAATCAACGTTGGATTTTAAACAAAATTGGGACACGGTGATGCGATGAAAAATGGTTATATTATGAAGATGCAGTTAGTGATACAAATGGTTATAATCTCCATTTATCAAAAAGCAGCTATAATTTAGCGTTAAGAGTAATAATTCATTTCGCCTGACTTAGCTGTAAGGCCACAACGAGATACCAAAGTCCATCAGGAATTAGTTGCTCTCGAAGTGGTAGGGAAGCCGAGGTGTAGTTTATTTTGCTCTGTACCTACCTTAGTTACCCATTCCCGAAATGAGAGAGCAATGAGGCAGTCATTTGGTTAAGATCATAAATCTCAGTGTGATGCGCTTTCAAGGTTTGCGAGAGATTTTTCTTCCGTTTCCTCAAGCAAAACTTTCGAGAAAGAGAGAACTAACGAGAGTGAACGTGCTTGGGGGTTTAATAGTTGCTTTTATTGGCAAGATAATTTCTTGCAGCACTAGTAGGAAGAAACTACTGGCTATAATGAAAGATACAGTTACATATATAATGTAATCATAAATGAAAGGTACAGTTCGATTTCAATATAATGAAAGACACAGTTCGATCTGAATATAGTGAAAGATATAGTTCGATCTAAATATAATGAAAAACACAATTTGATCCAAATATAATGAAAGATACAACTTGATCCGAATATAGTGAAAGATGCAGTTCGATCTTAATATAGTGAAAGATGCAGTTCGATCTTAATATAGTGAAAGATAAAAGTTCGATCTGAATATAGTGAAAGACACAGTTCGAAAATATAATGAAAGATACAGTTCGATCGGAATATAGTATATAACTATAATGAAAGACACATTTTGATTTGAACGTAATGAAAGACACAGTTCAATCTGAATATAATGAAAGACACATTTTGATTTGAACGTAATGAAAGACACAATTCAATCTGAATATAATGAAAGACACAATTCAATCTGAATATAATGAAAGACGCAGTTCGATATGAATATAATGAAATATACTGTTCTATCTGAATATAGTGAAAGATATAGTTCGATTTGAATATAGTGAAAGATATAGTTCGATATGAATATAATGAAAGAAAAGTTCGATATAAAGATATACTTTTCTTAGCATATATGAAAGAATGTGTTTGACACACAAAATATTTTTTCAAAAGGATAAAGCTGCTTTATTTTGCAGTTTTTATTTTCTATTTTTTAAAAAAGTTTTCCTTTTTTAACAGAAGATTTTAATTATATCTTAACGAATTAGATTTGATTAAGTCTTCTTGACCAGCAGACCAAAATGGTATTTTCCAGAAGACAAACACGAACCTTTCACATGTTTTTTTTTTTTTTAATTTAAATAAAAGCTAAAACATTTGATCTTGTTAAAAGTTTTAAGATTACCTTAACCTTGAATGACTTTGTTAAAAGTTTTAAAATTACCTAGATATTGATGTTCCTTGTTACATTTTTAGGTTAAAGATTACCTTGACCTGGATTGATCTTGTTAAAAGTTAAAATCCTTTGACCGAAATTAACTTTTTAACTCCGGTTAAATATAAAACAAAAGCTTCTAATAAAACGTTACAAACGCAGACACGTAAAAAACAAACTTTTTCAGGGCAGTCTCTTCACCACCATTAAAAATGTCTAAAGTATAATTCTAAATTACATTTTAAGAGTTATAACCTGTTTAGTATGTTTTGTAGAGCATAGGTGCTTTAATTTGGGGATTTCAGTCGAGTAATAGAAAAATTTTCAAATAATTTGATGAAGAATTTTGGTCTCTTTGAAACATTAAGACTATTTTTTCTTGTCTCACCAAATTATCAAATAAATCAAATTAAAACGCATGTGTGATACAATAAGCCAACGGAATTGCATTGCCTCCAGTTTAATTAGAGACAAGACATAGATTTGTGAACAGAGTTAAATACTAAAAGCTTAGTATAACAGTCTAGATCCTTGTCAGTACTCAGATGTGAAACATCTTCTAGTACAACATTTGTATTGCCAATAAATATAATCTAATGAAATGGGTAAATAATTCATTATATATAAAATAATCATAAATATCATTTTAAAATTGGCTATTCAGTTCCCCTATCGAAGAACTTATTCATAACTGAAAAAAAGATGAATGAACATGCATTATTAATCTGGTTCTATATTAAATTTTAAATCTAATTTATAAATTATATTTAAACTACTCTCATAATAAATATTATTTGTTCGTTACCGCTTTAAACAAATTTATGAACGATCAATAAATTTGATTTTGAAAAATCTCAAAATATCTCAATATGAGCATATTAATCCTTTTAATAAGATTAAAGCAAATTAGATTCATGTTTGAGGTAAGAATACTGTTTAATTAAATAACATTAGGTGAATTTTATATCAAAGTACAGAATTTCATATTTTTTATTCCTCAAAAAGAACCAGGAACAATATTTGTAAATGATGTTGCAGAGAATTCGGTTGAAATATATACATATCAATAAGATATTATTATAAAATATTTAATGTATGATTTTAATTAATTATATATTTACTTAAGATACATTTTATTTACTTAGATATTATAAATGTTTGGAAATTTGAAATGATTTCGAAATAAATATTTAATAAATTACTGCAATGGTATTATATTTCCCAACTTTTAAAAGCGAGTGGAAATATTTGAATTAATTGATTTACAAATTTACATTTTTGAACAGAACAACAACAACGGTTTAATCATTCGTATTTTCGTAAAGTTGTTAAAATAAGTTTATAAATTCTAAGTTTGGAACATAGAAAAAAAAGTGATACATTTTTATTTTATTAAATTAAAAATAATTAGTATTATTTTAACTTAAAGGTTTTGAGAGGATAAAAACTACATTAATCGGAAGAGAAGATTTAAAATGTTTTTTGAGTTTAGTATTTTAAAACAATAATATTTCATTATTAGAGTATTGATAATCAATTGTGTTGATTCTATTTAATGAATTCATGATATGGACACATCATAAATTTTCTGTATTTTTTCATACTACTAAAAATTAAATTTAATGAATTTTTGCCACAGGTTTTATCTAATTTTATCAAGGATATAACGTTCTTTTTATGAATTGTAATGTGTAATTTATGAGATTTGTAGTCTTGTTTTTTTTTTTAATAATACAAGATATTCACTTCTGTTAATGATGTACTAAAAATATAATAATATTATTTATAATTAAATATATATTTTTAGTTACATAATAAGTTTTTATAACTAAAATTAACTGAACTAAATATGAAATTATATCATTTATATAAAAAAATTTATAGTGTTAGTAATAATTGTCCAAAAGCTGTTGCTAAAACCACTCAATGGGAGTGAAAATATTCTCGTAACTTGTCACCCAGCTCATTATTTATTAACAGGTGTTTTGAACTTGCTGGTTTACACTATAAATATGTTTCCCATCTCTTGATCGACTTAAGTTAGAGGAATTCACTTTTGCTTCTTCGTCTTTAGAATTTGTTCACTAGAATTCTCTTAAGTATGACCTTCCCATCATGACAATTACGGAGAATGTTTTCATCCTATTGGGATTACCATTCTTATTTCTAAAACTTCTCGTTAAAACATGACATAATGCATTCCTCTTTTGACTTCAAGTACACAAAGTTAACTGATTTATTAGCAAACACCCGACTGATTTTTTTAATAGCTGCGAAATCACAATTAACATGGTTTAAGAGTATAAAAAAGGGTTATTAGATGACGAGAAGAAGCTATTATTGCGATTATTCTGTTATTGTTTTTCAAGGACTTATAATTTCAAAATGTAATTATTTTTGCGTTAATAAATCAGAATCGCAAAACATTTTATCGTTAGCAAGATTCTATAGCCGTATTAATTTTGTTTTAGTAATTTAGCAGTGATGAAAATTATTATTTGAGTATAACAATTAGTATTTATATGCATATATGCTTTGAGCATTTTAGTATTTTGATATCACATATATATTAACAATCTAAAGCATTTGAATGTAAATTTTTACAAAATGTATGGCAATTTTAATGTTTGTTTTTCTTTTTTAGTTCACTTGTATTTCTAATCCGCTATAAATAAGAATTTTCAAATTGCATGATTTTAAGCGTAATATAATTGAATAAATGTGAATACGTTCATTTACATAGAAGTTGACTTTTGCAGAAATAAAATAAAATGTTCTAAAATGATATAACGTAATACAATTTTGATCAAGATGATAACATATTTATCAATTAAAAAACTATATATCCATCAATATTTCCCAGAGAGTAATTAAATTTTCCAAATTATTATTTTCAAAGGTAAATATGATTAATAAGATATGACACGTTATAAAACTTTGATCAAGATGATAAAATATTTATCAATTAAAAAACCGTGTATCCAAAAATATTTCCTAGAGAGTAATTAAATTATCCAAATTATTACTCTTAAAGGTAAATATGATTAATAAGATCCGATACATCGTACAACTTTGATCAAGATAACATATTTATCAGTTAAAAAAACAATGTATCCATAAATATTTCCAAGAAAGAAATTGAATTCCTTAAATTATTTCCAAAGGAAAAATAAGAACAATAATAATAACACTATTAATAAGAACACTATTTCAATTTACGTGTTATTTATATCAAGCCAATCTATCATGCAAATCTAGAGAAAAATGTCTTTGAATCTAAAACAAAATTTCGCGTGCGAATCTTACTTCTCATTTTCAACCAAACAAATTACCTACTCGTCAGAAAATTAACCGCATTAACAAGATATAAACCCCAAAAAATATAATTTGATGTTACCATAAAAGTCAAATGAAATAAAAAAAAAGAGAAACATATCTCAAGAATGGGCTTCCTATTTGCTTAGCAATTCTACAGGAACATGTTACACCGCTTCTTTCTATTTAATACTACTGCGGTTGCTCTGCTTTTTGTTGCAGATAACGTATCACTGATGAAAAAAGCGGCCGCTTTTAGCTCTAGTACAAAAGGTTGATTGTCGGACAAGTTGCTTTAAAAGGTTAAGTGAGGTTCTCATTAACATAGTGTTCCTATCACATTAGCATTTAAAACCCACATCACGCTATTGAGCATTAGTGTTGCGTGCAGGACATTTTGGCATATGCGACACCGGAATCGTATTCATTCCGACAAGGCGACCTTGGATTGTGAACCATAGAAAATCGAATTCTTGTTCTTTCAAGACCAGTGATTTCGTTTCTAATTTTTTTATCCAATAAAATATCTGAAACAACAATTTTTTGAGTAGATAATACATGGAATTTTTTTGAATTCCTTAAAACATAGGATATTTAACTGTATTTAGGTTCTAAATTGAAGATAAGAGAAAGAACGCAGTAGCAGATATATCTGCCAGTTTTGAAACAAGACGGGGTTCGGCTGATCATACAAATGGTGCATGTACGAAAGCAAACTATATTAAATGGCAACCACTCTCAACAAAGAGGAAGTTAGGCAGAAAACTCATATTTTCTCTTCGAATGTCGGTAACTGAATTCAAAGATAAATTTACAAATTCCAACTTATGAATTGCGGTTTTAAATATGTAGCATATTAATCAAGGGTTCTGGTAACATTCAGTGTTTGTTTTTATAGTCTTTGCTTTAATTAATTTCTATTTGCAATAAAGAAGGATTTATCAGAAAAATTAATTTAGATGACATTATCGTCATATAGAAAACAAAAGGTATATTTAACTTAATATTTTATTTATGGCAATAATTATAATAACACATGTAATATAATAATGAAAACTCACTAAAAAATTTTTAATACGTGCAAACGGATATTTGGTTTCCTTCTAAATATTATATAACTATTGTTATATGAAGAAATGCTTTCAATGTTTTGTATTTGCAAAAAAGTCAATTTCCTTTTTAAAAGAATTATATGCTAACAGTTCACGTTTTAACTGAGAATTTACTGATAATAAATTTGTAACTAATTCATTAAATACCCAAGTCAAGTATGCTTTCACTTCCGAACCTTTTTTTTTACATTAAGAAAATCGTCAGCTGTGTAAAAATTTTATACTCTGCTTTAATAAACTAATTAAAGGTAAGGTGGCGACTTCACCTCTAGAAATGGTTCTGACTATTTTCTCCTAACTTCCCCCACGGGGAGCATCACGGTGGGGGTCTTGCTCCTCCTATCAGTGACAGGAGATACTTCCTTAGGGAAACGTTGTATCGTGGTCGGTGATGGCCTTTAGAACTCACTTACAGTTCCCACCAGTGTTGCTGCTGCGTTGGCCCAGATATTTAACGTTTTTGGCAATGATTTCACATACAAGCTGAGCATACGGAGTTATCAGATTCTCTCTTACAATTAACATGCAAACATGTTAAAAAGAAATTAATCTAGATATGATACGTTCGAGATCACTGATATTTGCAGACATTTTATAGATAGAAAATCATCAATAAACAAAAAATATTTCAATGGTATAATTACACTATTTACAACTCTTGTAAGTTGTTGTTCATTGTAAGATCTCAATAAGTTGTTGGTCCTTTGAAACATCTATCTTCCGCGAAATGTAACAAAAAACGTTTATAAAAAATGTGAGCTATTTCATTCAATCAAATCAAATTGTGTTACGTCAGTTAATCAAAGTAAATCGCGCTATTTCAATCGATCAGTTACCAACGAACAAAGTAAGAAATATCTAAATCAGAATGAGGCAGTTGTAATTACTTATATGCTTTGCTATAAAATCATTATCTATCATACGATACTTATTTTGTTACATATTTCAGAAAATGAAACAAAATAAGTGCAGCAAAAATTTTATGGCATTTCAATCAATCAAATCAAATCGTGCTATTTCAATCAATCAAATCAAATCGTGCTATTTCAATCAATCAAATCAAATCGTGATATTTCAATCAATCAAATCGTGATACTTCAATCAATCAAATCAAATCATGATATTTCAATCAATCAAATCAAATCATGATATTTCAATCAATCAGTTACAACGAAAATATCATGAAATATCTTAATCAGGATGAGGCATTAGTAATCATATATGTTAAATATATCATTATCACCTATAATACGGTGTGGAATAATCGTGATTTCTACTTTACCTAAGGCTATATAATCATTTTGTAAATCTTTTCTCACCTTTTTCTTTTTTAAATATAAATTAACATTTCATGCATGCATTTAAAAAGCAACCTAAGTCCAGCAATCAAATGATAACTCTTATATAATAAATCTTCAGTTAACTGAACAGAAAATCCTTAATCTCGATAGATTTAGTTAGATAAAAAATAATTAAATAGTATTTAATTTATTTATCAACGGATCAAAATCCAATTGCTCTAATAGAGTGACTTGGGAGAAGACACTTTCAAAATAAATTATTTCTAAGCCCTTCCAAACTTGTTACCTCGATCGAAAGAAGATGTCAAATTATTTTTCTCGAAACTGTTAAATAAAATCTTTAGGGAAATTCAGCACGACAACAACGCTTGGTTGTAAGTTTCGAAAGAGACAGCTTTGTCAGCAGCTATCATGCGCTCATTAAGATGTTTAAGAAATACATCTCTTGGGATGAACAAGAGTTTTAGTTTGTTCTCCATCTCGAAATTTGCTTCGAAATTTTCAGTGGCATTCTTCAAGTGTTTTCGCGTTCTTTATAAGTTTGAGAGGGATTTTCTTTGAGCTGAAATGTTTTTGTTTTGGATGCGTTTAGAATAATAATTAACAAACTGGGTAATTAATTCTTGATAAACAAAACTGTCATTTCTATGCTGTCAAATCCAGAAGTAATGATTCAGAAATGAAATATAGTCTTAATGCCGCAATGGGATGCAATTGCTGACTCTAAATCTTTTTTTATATTCCCGAACTTTATTGTGAGAGGAATGGAAGTTTCGAATGAAATTATTTTAAATTATAGAAAAGAAAACTCTTACTGTACATTTTATGTCGAATAATTAAAATCAATTGGGACTTTTAACCCTTTCGCTCATAAATTGAAGATTTTAAATTTTATACTGATATTAAATATAGTCATAGCACATTTGGGATATGGAAATACATTTCATGACAACAAAGATTAAATATAAAATTCTGATTTTTCTTTCAGAAATTGCGTTATTTGATGTAAACATATTTTGTATAACATTTAAATGGGCATTTGCTACTTGTAGCATTTAAATGTATTAGAATAGCATTTGAAGATAATGCGCACTTGAAATGCCTCTTTACCTATTATAAATTGATTATTTTAGTTTCCTAAAGGCATTTTACTGTTTTATCATATTGTTCTAGCGTACATCATCATCCCATTTATTTACTGTTTTATCATCAACTTTAACCCTTTTGATACGGAAATTCCCGAAACGTCCATTAAGGTAAAATTACGGTGATAATCTGAAACGCCCAAATATTCCTGTGACAAGAAAGGAATGTGAACTTAATTCGTGAATTCTCAAGATACATATTGTATTCATTAGATTGGCTCACATAGAATGAAGAAAGTATTGAATTTATGTCCTTGCACAAATCTCCCTTAAAGAGCTATCGGCTAAGCAAAACCTTCTTTTGTATGACTATTTCTCAGAAAGAAATAGTCATACAAAAGACTATTCTTTTGTTAGAAAATTAGCTGTCTTCTTTTGTTAGAAAATTAGCGGGAGTGTTTCAATACTCTGAGGTCCCAAGGCTTCGATTATTGTAGAGTGTACAGTATTTTAAGAGTATATACCGGAATGAATACCCTAAAGGTTTTAAATTGCTCAACGTATGTGATCGATGCATTATTATTATTTGTAAAATAGACTCAATATTGGTAGCAATACCTCTTCGTTTCATCTGTTTTCCAGTTTAAGTCTATGAAAGTTTCCCTGTTATATATTAAGTTTCATAGTGGAGATAATATAAGTGCAGTTTAAAATATTATAGTAATACGAGAGTATTCAGAATAATGACATTTTTAAAATTTCACTCTGTGAATTTTAATTAATATCTATCTTCCAGCGTCTCTTTTCTCAATTGAATTAAGCTCATTTCATTAGAAGCAAGTGACTAATTAGAAAGTAATTTATAATTAAATATATTGTGACTAATTAGAAAGAAATCAATTTTACAATGCATAAAAAGAGAGACACACATTTGTCTTAAAATTTAAACAATGAATAATTTTTAAGATGACAATATTTTAACAAGGGGTTTCTTCAAAGAATGAAAGAGGGTATTGCAAGCGGGAATTTTCAGGTTTCATCCAATAGATATTTATTCCAGCAGAAAATAAATATTGTTAAAAATTATTAATATTATCCGTTTCAAAGGATTAGCATTCATTAGTTAGCATTCATTAAAAAAAGTTAGCATTCATTTAAAAAAAGAAGTTGGTCCTTAATTTTACTCCATTCACTACCATTTATGAGTTATCATTGAGAATTGCTATAAAATTAGGCTTTTGTAAATTTCTCGGCCAGTGAATGGGTTAAAGTAGTTTTCTGGAATGATTTTATACTGTCTATCACTTAGAAAAAAAATCGAACTTTTATTTGACATATTAAGAAGAACTGAATTTTTCTGAATCCAAAATTCAAAATAAATTATTTTAATTATTTCAATCGAAGCTAAATAAATTTGCAATCAAATTCAGTCTCAAACTCGGAGTTTAATTAAATAATTTTGAATGTGTTTAGTTATGGACATCACTGTTTTAAACAATATTTGTGGAAAAATTTCCATGCATTTATTATTACTAGTTATAAGTCCCGATATTTATTAGTCTGGCACAAGATAAATATTTTACGAGAATAAACTAATTAGCCCTCTGTGAATACGGTTGGGCAGAGTTAATGAATATATTACTTAAACAAGCACAATAAAAATTCGCAGTTTTCCATTAATTCCCTCAAATAGTGTAAAGGATTACTAAACAGTATCCCCATTTCGCTGTGTTAGAATATAATTCCCTTGAAATTATTGATAACTATTAGCTAATTTTTCAAGATAATCGCTAAACGAGTATGCAGATATTTTGCATTTTTCTTAGATTAGTAAATTTCGCGTAGTTAAAATAAAATCCATGTGACTTATATGATTATCTAAGCAACCTAGTTGATTTACATATTATAACTTCTTTCAGTCTAATTCATTTCACTTTCAGATTATGAGAAAATAGGTCAGCTTATGTTCACAAAATAAACGATGAATCACTCGCGCCGATTTAAAATGTGATTCAATTTCGCATCTTGCAATTGCTACTCGTAAAGTAAAATGTAATTATTTTGTTGATCAAAATAATTAAATATTTGGATTTATATTTTCTTCCGTTATATAATTCCGACAATAAATTCTTTAGCGTTATTAATTCTTCTAGACTAATAAAATTCTTTTAGCGTTTATTCCTTAAATGACTTAGTATAATTCACTTAATATCATTTTATGTTTATCAAAGCTAATAAAATTGTTAATTTTATTAGAATAGGCATAATTATAGATGCAATTTTTATTTGCTTTTCTATTATAAAATAATTGGAGGATTTTTTATTATAAAATTTTTAGTTGTTTTTATATTATAAAGTATTTAGTTGATTTTTTATTATAAAATATTTAGTTGATTTTTTTATTATAAAATATTTAGTTGATTTTATTAATACGATTTGTTAATTGCTATGAAATTTTATTAACAAATATGGGCATCAGTTAGTTAAAAACATTTCCTGCCTGAGACAAAAAAGCAAGGCACCTTATATGTTGTGAAGTATAGGGTTAAAACCATTCTTTTAAACTTTTTTTTATTAAATTTAGAATATCGAATAAAATATCAGATCGTTCATAATGAAAGCTGCATTCATATAAGATACTTGTTAATGAACAAAATACTTTCTAAATGAATGATAATATATTTTTACTCTAAAAAAAGGTTACATCTAAAAACACATGTTGATAAGTGGCTTCAATTGATAAAGGATTTCTAAGATCAAAATATTAGAATGTGTCAAATATTCAAGTTACTACATGTATTAGTTATGCACAGAGCTTATGGAGATGAAATAGCTTACTATGCAATGCCTAATAAAGAATAAACCTTTGTGGCCTGGTGTTAAGCTCAGGTTTCGTGAGCAGTAGGGTTTCAAGCTCGAAACCAGATTATACCGAAGAACTGACGTGTGGGGGGAGGGGGAACTGTTACACGTTAAATCCGTCAGGGCCAAACGTCCTCCCGCCGGTGTGGTGTGGAGTGGGGGTTCCACCTCATGTGTCGTCCTCGTCATTTGACCACGGTTCAAAATTAAGAGGCCCATCCCAACATAGTCTTAGTATTGCTTTACAACGGGACGTTAATATAACTAAATTTTTAAAAAAACTAAACCCTGATAAATAATTACTCATGTTTTCCGAACAGGCACAGAGAAATTTGTATCGATAGTGATGCATAATTCTTGCATCATTAGAGAACAAACATTTTTCTCTAGGGCAATGAAAACTTTGTATAAGTATTGAAGAGAGATAACAGTTCTTGTGAGTGGCAAATATTCTTAAATAAGTGAAAATAAAACTCATACAAGACTGAGAGGTATAATGTCGATAAAAAGTATAAATAAAGTCCAGACAGTTTGCGTCATAGTTTTATTTCTAATTTTCCCATTTTCTTTGACAAATCCAAGATTTTAATACTTATATAACTATTAAATAAAGTCAAGTAAGATTTTTCTCCGTTCAAGCTTATGGCTTTTGTAAAAAAATTATGTTTTCAAGTTCGTTTAATATTATCAAATCAAATTTCATTTAAATTATGACAAAATAAATAAATAATTCTCCATTCCTTATCAAAGTTCCATTGCAAAGAAAACTAGAAAACACTACAAACACTATGGAATCTCTATCAATATTTTACGAATAAAACTAATAAACGAATAATATTCAGGATAAAACGACCATTTATTGGTAGATGACTGACAGACAATGTAGGGAAATATTTATGCCAAATGGCAGTAAATAAATATTTCTAATTCCTCAAAGGAAATATAAGTACATTATTTCTTCTAAATGCATCAGTACTTATGATATATTAGGACATTTTTCTTTTACGACTTATATTTAATCAAACCATAAGTGGAAATCTATAGTAATTAGAAGACAAACTTTTTCTATGTTTTGTTCCACTCCAATGCATTTCTTTATGGTGGGTAAATTAATTCTTAATTTGTTATAAAGAAATATTAATTCGAAATCTTTATGAGACACAAGATATTTATATAAAAAGTAAATTCTATGGCATTCCTTTTGATATAAACAAGTATTTATCTAGTAATAAATATTTTTTAGGTTAGACCATCTTCAAGTAACTTTTGCACAAGCGAATTTCTTGATATAGACAAGTTAACATCGAAATAATAGTTTCTAGTTTGATTAAATTCTCCGTCTGATTGCTTTCGTTTCGAAGAAACATAAATCCCATTTAATCTCACTAAAATGAAACGTAATCAATTTACTGAAAAGCTTTCTCTTGCGACGAAAGTAGTAAACTCCAACATCGCTTCTTATTTTATCGGTAATTATACCGATGTACTGAAAAGCATGATAAAGTATGTGGACGAAGGCGAGGGAATTCTCATTCAGAATTTAAACAGGAAATATGCAAAGAACATTTATTTAAAAAAAATTTGAAATGTTTGATTTTGTATTCTGTTTGAAACCGTACATATTATTTGCTAAGGAGATTAAAAAATGAATTTTTCGTTATTATTGATTAATGTGTGAAAATGGTCAAATAACTGTATATAATAAATGGTAGGTGTGAATCACACGTGAGTCAAGCTGCAGTCACCGAGTTAAATTATCGAATTATTAAATATAGAATCTCTCGAAATTTCTTTGGCGAATATGGCGAAGAAATTTTTTTTAAAAAAATATGTTTGATTTTATATTCTGTTTGAATTCGTACATGTTACTTGCTAAGGAGATTAAAATATGAATTTTTCATTACTATTGAATAATGAGTGAAAATGGTCAACTAATAGTATATAACTGTAAGGGTATACGAATTTTAAAAATACTCTTCCAAAAGGGAGATTCTAGCAAATGTACCCGAATGCTTTCCCATTTTAACACGTTTGCTATGTAGTTTAAGCCTACGATTCGGACAGCAAGTCTAATTATATATCTTTCTGTTCTTTGATTTAACTTTCGTAAAGAAAGTGTAATTTAATTAGATGGTAGGTGTGAATCACACGTGAGTCAAGCTGCAGTCACTGAGTTAAATTATCGAATTATTAAATATAGAATCTCTCCAGATTTCTTTGGCGAATATTGCGAAGAAAATAAAATTTTAAAAAATATGTTTGATTTTATTATCTGTTTGAAACCGCACATATTATTTGCTAAGGAGATGAAAATATGAATTTTTCATTACTATTGTGTAATGAGTGAAAATGGTCAACTAATAGTATATAACTGTAAGGGTATAAGAATTTTCAAAATACTCTTCCAAAAATGAAGATTCTAGTGAATGTACCAAAATGCTTTCTCATTTTAACACGTTTATTACGTAGTTTAAGCCTGCGATTCGGACTGCCTGTCCGGCCAGACGGCATCTTAGCTAGAGCCTCCTTTCCCAACAAGCTTTAAACCAACTTACATGGAGACTTTTCGATGGAATTGGATTTCGAAATTGAGAACCTCTGGTATCTCACTTGAAACCTTTACACCAGGCACACGGGGCTCAAATTACACGGATAAGAGAATTAACTAACTTAAAAGACTTATAATTTTTAGGCAGTTAAATAATTTAGAATTCCTAAAGTTTGAACGTGGTCCGATAATAAAAGCAAAATATCAATCTCGCTTCCCTCCAGAAATTTTCATAACTAATCAATTATTCTTCTGAACAAGTAATAAAAATATTTTTAGATCAATTCCTACTTAGGTAATCAGGAAACATTTTATTTTAGCTATTTTTTATTAAATAATTACAATTCTTGTTATTCTGGTATTCCGCTATACAACTTCTGAGGAAATGGCCCCTGAGCTCCCGAGGGCAGAAGTCTGACTTATACCTCACATAAGTCACAAACCCTTTTTACTGGGCAGACTACATTCATCCACAGATCGTTATTTAAATCTGGAACAGAGAACGATCACCTCTGACCTAGTACCCCCAGTGGTATCAATCTCCACATGGATAACTTTGTGACCACGACAGATTTAACGTCCACCACACATAAAGAATCTTCGGTTCGATCTCGCAGCCCAAGGGATGCGAATACAACGCCCTACCAACCAGGCTATCTGGGTCTGACAATTACAGTTACCATAAATAATTTATCAAAAATTTTTACTAGTATTGAATTTTCATCGCCAGTTGAGGATTCAAAGCCACCTGTGGTAACGCAAAATGCGTGAATTTTCTACACCAGTTGGGGTAACGCAATACAGTTTAGAAATATTTAATTTTCTTTAATATTTATTATTTTAATTCGAAAGAACTTCAAAAGGAATATGACAAATCGATTAACTAACAATGTTAGATTTTAAATGCATCAAACATTATGAAAACAAACAGAATCGTTAAAAATGATCAGCTTAAAACATGTTAAGTCAAATCTCATTAGCGTGTAGGAAAAACAAACTGAATTTATTTCTTATTTGGAGGAGGAGAAATAAAGATTTTTGGCAAGAAAGTTAGTTTTTAATTAATTAATAAAATATTAATAAATTAATATTTTTAAAAACCGTATTAACGTCAAATGTCATCCACTACAAGTTTTTAAAACATTTACTTGAACTTGATTGGATGAATAAACATTATTTTATTAACGATTGAAAATTTCAACAATATATATATAGAGAGAGAGAGAGTGGGCACTAATAGTATGAATTGAAAAAGAAAACCTTTAAAAGGAATTTTAACAATTTTTATCCCTCCTTAATCCGAAAAAAAGTAAATAGTCTACACAGTATATTATACTACTTGGTATTTATTCTTTTTCGAAAGAGAAACATTAAATAATGCGATAAAATGAAAAATGTGTTTACATTGATAATTTATCTAAGGTTTTTACGGCAAATTCAAGGAACGACCTAAATTCTATAAATTATTTATTCTGCACAATTGACATTCTTGAAGATTAAGAAGATTTCTCCGAATATTCCTAATCCGCTATTCCTGGCAAAACTCTCAACATTTTCTGAATTTCCCAGGGCATTCTGACAATTGTAATAAATAACTCCTAACTATTTATTCAAAACCAGTTTGTATTTCTTAGAAATATTCAATCTCCGCCATTTATAAAAATTGTCACACTCCACGTAAAGTATACACAGCCACCAGGCTAATGTTAAAATATATAGTTTGAACTATTTAGGCGTCCTTCAAACGTCAAGGCAAAATTTTGTAATTACTTTATGATGAATAATGCCGTAGGTTTTCTTGTGTGATTATTCATGCTTCTCAGACATAAATCTAGGTGACTGCTGAAAGAAGTCGCCATTTTTTCTTCTTCTTCAAGTAAAGAGTTTCTCTGCTGGAACGATAGATATCAAGGAAGAAATTCAAGAAGATGGATGACGTTTGGTATTTGATGCTCTCGGCTACAATGGATTTTAATCTTTTTTTCTTTCCTCAAAAAGTTTTTTTACGGATTAAAAGAGAGGAAAAAACTTATCGTGAAAAAGAAGACCGCAATACTTTTCTTGAGGGAGCCACAAATATCGGTAATTTCGCTAGAACAGCTATTCAAGGGAGCAAAATCAGATCGAAGAGGGAAATAAAAAACACACAAAGAGTATCAATCTTAGTAATTCATATTATAGATATTTTGATAAGATTTATTTAGCTGTCATTGAGATGGAATGATTTCATAAATGTTTTAGATCGCTGGATCTTTTAGGGTTCGGGGAGCAGACGGTAGTTAAATCAATAAAAAATTAACTTTTTCTTGTTTTACTTTTCATTTTTTGACACCTTCCTGTTCAATTGTCGGCGGCTTACAGTATACATGGACTACCCATAAAAAACATTAATGTCGTTCGTATTTACTTAAAAAACTAACTATAGGTCTAATTAGAAGAGGAAAATGCAGTTCAAATGTTTCAAAAGGTATAATTTTCTCGATTTAAATTTATTTAACTAGTAATCGTTATTATTTCACTGGTGGTACATGTCGGGACGAGGATTTTCTTTGAACTGACTTTGTGTGCGCTTCACATATTAAATTTTCTTTGTGTGCTTCACATATTGAATTGACTTTGTGTGTGCTTCACATATTGAATTGAATTTGTGTGTGCTTCACATATTTTAGTTCATCAGTTTTTGTTTGTAAGATATGTAAATATTGTTATCTAAGCTCCATTAAATTAGGCTTATTGTTAAGTACTAAATTAAAAACATTTCACTTTAACCTTTTCGGCCCTCACTTTAACCCTTTCGGCGGTATTTTAAGTTCTTGATTTTCCTTTTTTTCAAACCTGATGCCATGACTTCCTGGTTCCTTTACCCGTGGTGAAAATAAAATGACATTAAATGTGGATGTTCTCTTGGAGACCCGCATCCTTAATCCCCTCCCCTTTCTTTAACTCCACATTTTAAAAATTCAGGATTGAAATGGTTAAGGTATCCAAAGGTGCATGTTGAAAAGCTAGATTTTTGCTAAAAATGACATTTACAAAAAAGATCTTTTATTGGATATACCAGTCTTTGAGCAATACAAAAAGTTTTACGTTAATTAGAAATCAAGATATTATTATTTTCGTAACGGTCGGCTAACTGGAAGCAGACACTTAAACATATTGGAAGTACCAATTTAAAGGGACAAAAGCATGTAAAACATTTGCCTAACTAGAAATTTAATTTTGAATGCTAAACAGTTTTTTTGCAGTTTTAAAATATGGAAGAAATTATGATGCATGGTCATGGAAGTTATGTAATTGCGTTCGTATTTTTGTATTAAATGAGTTTAAAAATTTTAAAAATATATGACGGTTACAATAAAATACTTTATTATTTGAAAATAATGCTTCTCCGCAAACAATTGACAATTAAAATTACAATCCATTCATTTCTGAATCCTCCAATTATCAGTTTGGGGTGATTTTACTCTGCAAAGGGGAGAGAAGTATTGAGTAAGATAAACTTTTTTCCGAAATCCGTTGAACCATGCTTTATGTCTATTGAGATATATTTTCTTTTTATTTTCACCAAATAATTATTTTGGATCGTGTTATTTTATTTTCAATAGAAATTTGCGTAATTATTATTAGTTCAATACTGCAAATTGTCCGCGATTGTAATGTTATCCAATTTTGATAAGGTTTGATAGATTTCAAAACAAGAAGTATGTACCCATATTGTACCTTATATTTTACATCATTCTTATTTTTGAAAAATTAGTATCACTTGGCACATGCGCAAAAGTGCGGAGGTCTTTCGTATGTGAGAACAGAGAGTATGTATTCTATTTCTGTTAAAGGACTATCATTCTATTCGGTAATGTATCCGAAGAAAGGGAGTTCAATTCTTACAATTTACATTCTTTTAACTATTAAAATTTCAGTTTCAGCCGTGCTGCTCTAGCATTAAGTTATTGTTATCACCTTTTTAATTTAATTCTTCACTACTATTTATGGATACTCAATTATAATGGATTTTATAGGTATATATCTATGGTATAGGTATATATCTATGAATAATATGGCTATATAAAGAAATTACCAACCAAAATTTAAAGGAATTTTTTATGAAATTAATTTAAAAGGAAGATTTCCGGACTTAAAACTATTAAAAAGGAGAAATGTTCTATTTAGAAAACGCTATTGGTGCGACAATAAAAATACAAATAAATTTAATCAAAATAGAAATAAGTGAATTAATAATAAGTTTTAAAGCAAAAATGAATTAAATAAAATACAAAGAAAGAAAATAAATCCGGTCTGAAGACTTTTCCAAGGGTTACTTTCAAGCAGGGATTCAAACCAGGGACTTTTTCAGTAAGGGGTCTGACTTCCGTCAAGGTTAAGTTTAAAATCAAAAATGAATTAAAAAGAATGTAAAGGAAGGAAATATGTAATTCATTTTTGATTTTAAAAATGTTTATTAATTTCTATTTCAAATAAAGTTAAATTATAATTTTTTTCTACACCATCTTCAACTTTCTGTTAAAGCAAACATTTTATTTTATTTATGAGTTATAAAATGATATTAAATTTATTTAAAAAAATCCTTCGAGAATAAGTTTTTAAAGTATATTGAATAGCAACTCAAATATCAAAAACTGTTTTCAATTAATTTTTTCACAGAAATTTTGAAGGATTAATACATTTGACTTTACGGAGGCGAAAAAAAAAATCATTTAAAAAAAATCCAGACTTATATTTTTCGCAAGAATGAACGCTTTAATATGTTTTAGATTTCATAGAATGTTGTTTTTGAAACAGAAAATTCATGAAAATAATTTTCTCTGGAAATGAAAAATAATTATCTAGCCACAAATTTTTTATCTTTAAAATATTATTTTTGATGATTGAATGCGGTAGTTTTATCATTTTAACTGATATGATAAATTTTTAACATACTTTTTAAATATTTTTAATATTTTTTAAATTTTCTAATTTTTATTTTCCTTATAGTATGCTAATACAATTTTTTCTCTTGTTTTCTTTTTCTCTAATTTTTTCTCGGTAAATATTCGACAGCTTATTTTTAATTTAGAATATTTTTATACGTATAAACTTCAGATTAAAATTTATTGAAAATTTCAAATGAATATTCAATTTTACTTTCAACATTTGTCATTAAAGATTTTACTGAGAAGCAAGTTAATTAATTCTTAAAACATTGTTATTTTTATTTTTTCATCTAACATATAAGCAAATACAGACAATTTCTATACAGCACACTTTAGTAATATTACAACTAAAAAAATAATATCTGACTTACCTTACATTTACTGCAAATTCTTCCACGAAAGCCTATCTTGAAAATACTCAGCAAGAAGCATAATAATCAAAAACTACTTATTTTGATTCCCTTTAATTCTGGTAAAAGCTGTGGTTTTAAGTGACAATTCTTTGAAGGCACCAAAATTATTTTAAATATTTTGTTCTTTTATTAAGATTTCGAAATATCAATACACTTTAACTTTAATGTATTCTAAAATTAGCAAATATTAATTTTTCAATTCTGAATTTCATGCATCTTCCTTTAAAATATTACGTTACCTTTGATTTAAAATTTTAAATTCAAACAATGATTTCTTGATTTTGTTTGATTTGCTTTCATTTTATTGGAACCCTAAGAGATCAAACGTTCCATTTGATTTAATTAATATAGAAATAGATTTTTACTTTTTTAATGCTCGCTATCTTGTTAAACAAGTTGAATGCATCTATTTTAGATTAATAAATTATGAAATTTCTATTAATATCTATAAATTGGAAGTTAAATTGTGTATCAGAAATTGTAAATAAAAATTACGAATTTATTGAAATATCTATAAATGGAATGAAAAAAAGGAAAAATTCTTTAGAAATTAATTTAGAAAATTAATTATTTCTCTTTTCAATTATAATTTTAATAAAGTACTATTTAAATTTTTAAACTCGTTAAATGCGACTTTATAAATTTGTATTTGCTATATTATGTATATTTAATCATCCATTGAAACATTTTTTTTTCATTTACATTTTCCAGACAAGGTAAATAAAGAAATATAAATTTTTTTAATTGATTGATAACTAATGATTGGTTATGATATCAATTGACTGTATAGAAGTCAGAATGCTCAAAGGGATAGTTGGTTGGGAGTTGTAATTTTTTTTTATTTAAACTGAAATATATTGAAAAATACTTTCATTTTTCTGTGATACTTTCATTTATATTTTCAATAAAAAGTCATATAGTTTTATTTGTAATAGAATAATGTGATTAGAAAGACATTTAGTATATAAATATACATGATAATATATTGTGCATTAGCTTAAACTTGAAACCTGTGTTATTTGCAAAGCTTATAAGGAAATTGCCTATCTCTTATGATTTTCATGTTTACGAATGTTGTTTTTATAAATTTAAACTTCACAACTTAAAAAAATGTAGCATTTTCTTAATTTACGTCTGACATTTATTTACCATTATATATTTATGAGAAAAAAATCATTACCTTGCTATGAAATGATATGCTTGAATTATCAATGCGTCGTTAATGTATTAGAACTATTGATCAAATTTTAAATTCTTTTAAAAATTTTCTTTTTCTAGTTCATTATTTTTGTACATGTAGAGCCATTAAGGATGTATTTATTATATTGTTTTTGTGTAGTACGATTTCTGTTATATTTTTATAATCGTGAACACTTTTCTGAATTAGCAATGAGATGTTAATGTATTAGAAATATTTATCATATTTTATATATATTTCTTTTTTTTCATTATTTTTATTCATATAGAGCCATTAATGGTGTATTTACTAAATTCTTATATTGTTATTGTTTAGTATAATTTCTGCTACATTTTTATTTTTATTGTAAATACTTTTCTTTTTTACATATTTCAGGATTTTATCATACTACACTATGTTATTTACTACATGTGTTTTTTAATATCTTTCTTTATTTCTGTTTAATTATAAATCGAATCGTTTAATCAATAATTATGTACAGAAGAATTAATACTGAATGATAGGGGAGAACTTTAAAACCTTATATTGCTTTAGTTTAACATTTTCTAACGAATAAAGTTGTATTTCAAAATTTTGTATTCTGAATCTCAATTATATTGGAGTTCTTCGGGTAGCTTTTGTTTTAATCTGTATATCAATCAAAATCAAAAATCAAATTATCGATTTATCTGTAATAATCTAAATTGGGCATAAAAAATACTTGGATTTTATACAAAGATGAAGATCAAGTCAATGCATTATTTTCCAACTATTACTAACCTTTTTTAAAAAATTAGATTATATGTCAATTTCTAAAAGCTTATTTATTTATAGTTTAAATCCTTTCCTTGAAAGAATATTAATTTTAATTTAAAGAATGTTTAAAATTAGAATTTAAAGAATGTTTTATCTCTTCATACAAAGAATGAAGAGCATGAATTTAAAGAATGTTTTATCTCTTCTTACAAAGAATGAAGATCATGAATTTAAAGAATGTTTTATCTCTTCATACAAAGAATGAAGAGCACGATCTGTTTTATATTTGAATTATAGATTTTTGTTTTCTTACTTTGTTGCATATTTGTAAAAAAATTTGTATTTTGTCATTAATTCAATCACTGGTATGAGTTTTCAAAAGTTTTATCGATTTTTTTATGGAACAAACTTATTAATGAGTTGGACTTTCAGATAACCATTCTTGAAAGCAGCCATAATGAGAAAAACTAGGATTTTGAACTAGAAGCTCGAAATGTTTGTATATTGCCTAAGATAGGATGATGGTTCACTGAAAGACAAAACTGCTCGTCAGCGGCTAATATTAAAACTGAAACGGTCGCCTTGTTTCCAAGAAATATATGAGCTTCGAAGCCAAGGCGAAAAATTTCGTATTTCAGAATTCTTTTTCTGTTATCTTCCAAGTGAACGATACATATATGTAGATTTCTTGAGAATACCTATATTAGAATATTCATATCTTGTGGATGTCTCCTTTGTATGCAAAATAAACCTGCTCGGATTGTTGAGGTATTAAATATTTTGGAACTCACTGGAATCTATCATATATCCTAAAAATCTATGGATTGATTTTCAAATTTCAACCTATATCACATATCTTAATTTGTTCAAAGAATGCTGAACATCACTTATTTCTTTCATTGCATAAAATGTTAAACAAGTTAAAACATTTTTGAGATATTAAAAAGTTGATTTCTAGTAAAATTAGAATTTTTTTTAAAAAAATTAATAATTGAACAGATTTTTTTATAATACTGTTGGAATTTAGTTTCTAATTTTATTGAAGTTTTTATATTTGCATTTATATTTATTTTAATACTATTTTACATCTTTTGATTTATTTTATCAAATCCTAATTTTTGACACAAAACCCTCATAAATTAAACGAAACATTCTGACGAAAACCTCATAAATTAAAATCTTAGATATTTTGTGTTCCAATTTGTTATAATAATGTCTCAATTTGTTTCGAAGCTTTTAAAATATATAATAACTAATCTATTTATTTAGAAATATTTTATAGTTGTTTTAGTGCTTCACAGGGTGAAAAAATTGAGAATTTCGTGTTTATAATCTGTTCAATACCGATATTAAATAATGGATAGAAATGCAGGTTATGTTTAAGAACAGGAACAAAATTATATATTTCTTAATCTATCGGCAATTTTTAAAGCAAATAAACTTTCAAACTAGAAGATCATTGCTTTACATCTCTTTTTAGCAAAAAACTCCTTTTTCCCAAACATGTTTTTAAATGCTACTTAACTACTATACTGTGGTTTCATTAATGTTTCACTAACATTTTTTAAACAAATATTCAAAAATATAACTATTTTCAAAATGTTTTTTTTTAAATCATCTTGAGCGTAGTCACATATCTTAAGAAAAAAATAATACGTTTAGAATAGAATAAAATTAGTTTTCCTTTAATCTGAATATAGCCTCACATTTTTAGAATCTTTTGTATAGTTAGAATAAATAAATCTAAGCGCTAGTTCCTTATCATTATACATTGATTGCATTAAAAAGATTTTAATATACTTCTTTAAATTAATTTTATCCATTGATTATATATATATATATATATATATATATATATATATATATATATATATCATATAATTATCAGGCAATTCTGACCTAAAATAATTATTATTTAAATTAATTTGATTTACTGATATTATACCTTGTTTTGAAGTATTGAAAAGTTTTCTTGATTTAACCTTTGTTGGTTAAGAGGATTCATCTAAGCTAATTTCTCCTAATTTACACACCAGATAAACATTAGGACTTTTGATCCACAACGACAAATGCACTTCTATAGAGTCTGTAGAACAATCTAAATGCAATAACATGGATTTTTTGTATCATTTTTGAATATTCTGTCTTATATTAAGTCGATAGTCTAACATTAATTCATAAAGCTTTATTTTTAAATTTATTCTTAATAAAATCTTGAATTTATTCTACAATATTATTGGAAATATCTCAGATTAGTAACTATTTGCAAACTATAAATTCAAAATTATTAGGAAAGGAAATATAACTATAACTAATGAAAATAGATTCATAATTGCATTCTTTTAATTTTAAAGTTTTAAAACTTTTACAAGCCATAGAAATAAACAAATGCATTGAAACATCAAGAGAACAAACTTTTAGAAAGTGAAGGTAGCAGATCCACAGGCCACTAGAACCAAAAAAAAAAAATAATAAAGGATATAATTAAGAGCTTACCTTTAATCTTTGTTTAACATTGTGCATCAACGTCAAAGATATAAATATGCAACAGTAAGCTTTAAGTTTAAAGGATTCATAGGCATTCCTATACCGTCATTTGAATTAACATTACTTTTCCCTTCCACATTTTCTAATATCAAAACTTTATGGTAATTACTGAATAAAATTAAGACAAAGTTCTGGGGATGGTTTAAATTTGCATCTGTCTAAAATCGAGAAAAAGATAAGATTTCGTGATAGCCTTTAATAAAATATATTGTGCCATGGATTTTCGAAGGTGATTCATAGTGCTAGAAACTACGAATCACAGCGAATCATCAGAAATAGAAACAAAATATGATGATTTATGTGGAGTTTGCAAACATCGCTCAATTTATCGGGTTCTAATAAGAATTGCTAATTAGATATAGATTTTTGAATTCCTAGAATAGATTTCTCGTTGACTAATTATTTTATTTCAAAGTAAGAAAAGGATTTTTAAGGTGGATCCAAATATTTATTGAAAATAAAATGGTTTAAGTGGATTTTTCGAATATTTCAGTACGAGTCTATCTGTTTCAAAAAAAATACATTTTTTAGAATTCTGTCATTTCTTTCTGTTTCAATGTTATACGTTTAAATGAATATTTGAGTCTTTTACCCGGTATATAAATAATTGTATTCCGGTCATATATAGCGTTGGCTCTCTGAGATTATTTTGAATAAAATTTCAAAATAGTGTCAGTTCCGGCAGGTTACAATGAAATTTTCATTCCCAGATAACACATCCTGTAGCATAATATTGTACAATATTTTTCGATATTATATGATATAAAATAATATTCCACAATATTGTACAATATTACGAATATTGAGCAATATTGTACAATATTTGTGTGCTACTAGGGTTATAAACTGCCGGATAATGTCATTTATCTTCATTTGTTAATCCCCTTAGAACGGTCTTTTCTCACCGAAGCGCGATTCCATTGCAATTCTTTTTTAACAAACATTACAAAGATTTACAATATTTACATTTAATTTTAACAAAATTCCTAACATTACATTTTCACGCTCTTCTTTAATTGTTTTTTGCTTTGCTTTACAAATTGCATCTTCAATTAATGATGGTTGTGATAAAGAATTTTAATAAGGAATAAAAAATGAACTTTTTCCGTTAAAGAATGAAGAATAATAAATATTATTTAAGAACTCTATGACTGCTACTTAAATAATGTTTTATATGTTTGTATATTAAAGTGCTATCCTTAAATGTAAAGAAAATTTCAGTTGCTTATTCAAGAAAACATTTTTCTATAAAAGATTATCTTCCTAATTTTTTTAATTAAAATTCATGTACTCAGATTTTAAGGACAATAGTAATTTCTTTCGTTTAAATTTAGGATACCTCTTTATGCGAAAGTTCAAAAATTGTAGCTTTTTTTTAAATAGATAAGAAAAACTTCCTGTAATCTTTTTAATTTAAAAGAATTAGGAAGATAATCTTTTATAGAAAAAATATTTTCTTGAATAAGCAACTGAAATTTTCTATACATTTAAGGACAGCACTTTAATATACAAACATATAAAACATTATTTAAGTAGCAGACATAGAGTTCTTAAATAATATATATTATTCTTCATTCTTCTACAGAAAAAGTTCACTTTTTATTCCTTATTAAAATTCTTTATCACAACCATTATGAATTGAAGATGCAATCTGTAAAGCAAAGCAAAAAACATTTAAAGAAGACCGTGAAAATATAATGTTATGAATTTTGTTAAATTTAAAATGAGAATTTTTCCAAAATCCCTGTGTTAGTTTATGGTTGATTAAATGCTTGTCCCTCAGTGAATCACTTCGTAATTGAGAATGAGAAGCTTCCATAGTATGGTGGATGGTTTTCGCCATTCTTGTAGATACAAGAAAAGGTGGGAGTCTGGCTCTTCAAATCGATGTCAAGACGTATTTCCTTGGGGAAGTGTTGTAACGCGGCCGGTGATGGTCATTAGGACTCAATTACAGTTACCTCCTGTGTTTATATTGCGGTTAAGCGGTCATTCATGTTTTTCCGTGTGTCTTCCGGCAACACGAAAGTAGGATTTTGTGGTTTTTGGAGTAGCCAGTTTGTGGTTGATTAAATAAGCTATAATTTAATTATTTTGTAGTTTATTAAATAAGCTATAATTGAATTATTTCGTACTTTATTAAATAAGCTATTGTTTAATTATTATATAAAGATTAATTAAGCTATAATTATTTTGATTATAAGCTAAATTTTGTGTTTCAATTTGATATAATTTGAAGATCAATTGAAGATTAATCGATTTGTTCAATTTGATATAGGTGACATTATTACATTAGTATTTTGATCCAACGGAAAAATTATTTTCTATGTGCATTTTTTTTTTACAATTATAAGACTTTATAAAAAGAATTTAATGGATTTTCAACTTTTATGCTTCGATAAATTATTTGAATAATTTAACTGACATACTTTATTCTGAGAACTATCTTATTCTTAGTACATCTATTCTTAGAACTATCTTAGTACTTCTATTTACCATTGTTGAGAATTACTATTTCAACGTTGTTGCATAATGCTATTTATCCCATTCGTATCCGACATCATCAAGTCTGATGTAAGACTACTAAATAAATAAATAATAAATTTCGACTAGTAAAAATTGCTATTTAAGAGAGGGAGGCCTTAAGTGCATCCTTTGAGTCTGCCACCTACCTCTTCTTACCTTGAGTGAAGGTGCACACAGCAGCTGCAGAGCTGACACACTCAAGAATAGGAAAAGGAATAGTGAAGCCACATTGCGAACATCGAACACGGAGGTGACCAGGGGAATACTGCCCATTTGCCAATCATAAGACAGAGTACTAGGGTTCAGAAGCATCCAGAAGTTGAAAGCAGCCAGGTAAGAGTACATGTAAAATCTGTAGAGAGAAAAAGACAATCAGGTTTCATATTTTAATCAGTCAACTGTTTCGACCTCTTCGGGTAATGCGTATCTAAATTGTGTCTCAGAAATTTAGCTATGGCGAGTATACTCGTCAAACACAGTATAATATGAAATTTTGTAATGAAAAGTTCTGCATTTTATTTTAATAATCGCATTTATTTATTTACTTAAGGCGACCAGGGACCTTTAAAGTGACTTTTTTCAATTTCCACCTTAGCAATTTGAAATTTTATACGCATTAAGAGTAACACTACAGGAAATGGCACACAAGATTTGAAAGAATTGTGTTAATTTATTTATGCGTTGGGGGGGGGGGTAATCTAATACAATATGAGCGATAAATAAAGTTAATGAAAAATGTTCCAGGCGTTCCAAATTTATTAGAAAGCACACCTGTTTTTATCATTACTTACTCTAACCCTTATGAAACAAAAGTTGGGATTAATCTTGAAGTTTGAGTACTAAATAACAAAATTGACCAATGTAATAACTCAAAACTACTTAAACCTTTTTGAAAAAACAGTAGTTTTGTCATTGTATTGGTTAATTTTGATATTTCGTTCTACAAGATTAATCCCAACTTTTGTTTCAAAAGGGTTAGAGTAAGTAATGATAAAAACAGGTGTGCTTTCGAACAAATTTGGAACGCCTGGAACATTTTTCCTTAACGTTATTTCTCGCTCATATTATATTAGATTAACCACCCTAAAGCATAAATAAATTAACACAATTCTTTAAAATTTTGTGTGCCATCTCCTGTAGTGTTAGTCTTAATGCCTATAAAATTTCAAACTGCTAAGGTGAAAATTGAAAAAAGTCACTTTATAGGTCCCTGGTCGCCTTAAACTAACATATATTTTTCGAACTTAAAAGATACAAAAAGCAAAAAACTATCCATTATTCCAATTTGCTGTCAAAGAATTGTTTTGAGCAAAGCACGATACAACGCATAACAATCTTTTATTGGTCCCTTTCATTTCGAATTGGCCTCAAAATATTTTGAACACCTTGAAATTTGAGAATATATTTGGAATTTTTACTAAAACTGTAATTCAAATTGCAAATTGTCAATACTTATAATTCCTGACGAATAAATTCGTCATAATGCAAAATGTTGTACGTTTTTATGGCGAGTATACTCATCAAAAACAGTTAACTGGATAATAATAAATTCCACTGACAAAATATTGATCGCCACAAAACAATTAAAGTTTACTCGCTTAAAATTATTCGTATTGGACTTTATTGAAAGACAACTTAATCGATTATTATGGGACAATTAATGTCCATGTGGAATTATTATAAAGTTATGTCATAAATATAATTTTTATTTACTAAGGAAATAAGTTTTTACCATCCTCAAGTTACATTCTGTGTAATAATATTTGTAACGCATCCAATTATTTAGGATATTCTATTTTTCTTATTAACGTGAGATTCTGAATTTTTATTCTTTCTGCAGTGATTAATTTATTAAATCACCTCTATACAACGCTACTAATTTTTCTTTTTTTTCAGTTTATTAATTCTTATGTCAATATCTGGCATCCCAGGAAAACTTAACTGCTTGTCCCCGTCCTGTTTGATTACTTTATAATCGAACACCTGCCACATCAGTTTTCATTATTTTCGCAGCTGTTTTTAATTTTAATATTTGTAAATACAATGTTTTCTTTTACTACGTTCGTGTTCAGTAGCTGTTTTAATTTTGTTGCAAAAGTCGACTTATATATATATATTTTTACTTTGAATTGAATCGAAACATTGATTAATATGTCACTCATATTTTTTTATCAAAATACAAATTATTGCTCTGGCATTCGTTTCATAAACGCTTTAAAATCGTTCTTTATTACAAATTGATTCCAGAATCAAATATAACGAATTCGATAAACGCATCTTTGAGCATTAATGTCCCGAGAACTAATCGAACTTGTGCAAACGCGCAACTGACGCAGCACGACTAAACAAACGATATTCGATATTCCAGATAAAAATAAACAATTATGCTGATTTCTTTCTATAATTCTAAAGACAGGAAGAAAAGTGTAAAGCCATTTGCCATTTGTCGAAAAGCCATTCGATTGAAACTTTCTACCACTCGTCGACTTGAACTATAAGCTTATTTGAAAATTATTTGAATTGTATAGAAATGTAATTTTTTATTTCATAAATGGCTTTTTTGTTCTTTAGTAAAATAGCCTTTATATAACGAGTGTTAGATTTCATCTCAATAAATTAAATTAAAACATATAAATAATTTATTTCTGGTTTCTTAGTCAGTTCTTTAAGCTTTATTTATCATCTAATCGTTATTTAATATAATTAACCTTTCTACGGGATATTGACATCACTTTCTAAATGATATAACGGCATTAGTGAATATTCCTTTTAAATGTTTTGTCATCTCTTTATCATCTGTCCCTTATTTAATATAATTAACCTTTCTACGAGATAATGACATCACTTTCTAAATTATACAACGGCATTAGTGAATATTCCTTTTAAATGTTTCGTCATCTCTTTTCAATTACGTCAAATTTTGCCGAGTTAGTGATAATATAAATTAATGCAATTATTTTAACATCTCTACCGTTTTCTACAAACACCAGAATCAAATTATATATCAGATTTCTTTAAGCAAATTATAAAAAATTGAAAACAGTTTGATGAAACTATATAGGAGTTCTTCGGCAAGTTCAAATTCCTACAAATAAATATCCTTTAAAAAATAAATCCAATAAAATATTACATAAATTGAAAATACTTAATATTCGATATGCTTATGGCACTATCCTATTCATATTCAAATTGCATTTATAAAACACACCAGTTTAACAAAATAGAGAATAGCTAATAAATTTTTTAAAGACATGCTTGTTAATTAGTTTTATTAAAATCTAGATTTTCATACAACAACCCTCCAAAAAAGGGCTCCCGTATTTTGTACTTCTTTGTCTACATAGATCGGTATCTCTGGTATTTTAGTTCTACTTGACCATGAAGGATTAATGGTGAACGTGAGTAACGTTAAAAATTCTATTAGATAAATAATAGTTTGGCCTTATCCTATTTATAATCAAAGTGAATTTACAAAACACTGTTTAACAAAACAGATAATCATTAATGACATAATTTACCGACACACATATTAATTAGTTTATTTAAAATTTATAATTTTAGATAATAGACTCCTTAAAAAGACTTCCATGTTTTGTATTTCTCTGTCTACATAGATCGGTATCTCTGGTATTTTAGCTCTACTTAACAATGAAGGATCAATGGTGAACGTAAGTGACGTTAAAAATTCGATTAGATAAATAAAAGTTTTGTCTTATCCAATTTATAATCAAAGTGAATTTACAAAACACTGTTTAACAAAATAGAGTATCGTTAATGACATAATTTACCATTATACATATTAATTAGTTTATTTAAAATCGAATTTTTCAGATAATAGCCCCCCCTAAAAAAGGCTTCTGTGTTTTTTAATTATCTGTCTGTATATATCGGTATCTCTGATATTTTAGCTCTACTTGAGCATGAATAATTAATGGTGAACATGAGTAACGTTAAAAATCCTAATAGATAAATAATAGTTTGGCCTTATCCTACTCATAATCAAAGTGAATTTACAAAGCACTGTTAAACAAAACGGAGAATCGTTAATGACATAATTTGCCGACACACATATTAATTAGTTTATTTAAAATCTTAGATAATAGACTAGATAATAGAGAATTTTAGGTAATAGACTCCCTTAAAAAAGACTTCCATTTTTTGTATTTCTCTGTCTATATAGATCGGTATCTCTGGTATTTTAGTTCTACTTGACCATGAAGGATCAATGGTGGACGTGAGTAACGTCGAGAATTCGATCAGATAAGCGGTTTTCATGAAAAGCATAAATCACAAGGCATTTACAGGGAAATCTTTACTTAAACTATAAAAATATCTTGCAATAGCTTCTAGCATTTTACCTGGCGGTAAAGCATTTTTTCGAACTCATCGTACCTTACAGAGACAAATATTTGCTGAAGACTTTGCCGCTCATGACTTGAAGCTACATCCAGATACAAATTGAATTTAGAACGTCAGACTGATTTTGTATTTCTTTCTTTTTTAGTTTCGCTTGGTTTAAAAGAAATGTTTTTTTTCCTCATATTTGCTTCTAAAACTAAAACAATGCTGAAGGCATTTTAGCACTTAACAATGCATATTCTAATAGTCTCTTGAACTTTTTAAAAGTAACTAACCTTTTAAGGAAACATTGGTGTAAAACTTGATTAGGTTAAATCATTTTCGAAATGGGTAGCCGGCTTACGAAAATATAGTTAAATAAGTAAAGTGTTTAAAGATTTATCTTAAGATTCTGAATGAAACTTTTAGCCAGCTGAAACTTTCAACCAATGTTAAGGAATATATTAATAATCGATTCTTTTTATTCATCACAGAGTTACTAATCCAAAAATGCAAAGCAAATGATTGCTTTGTCAACAAACTACGCTCAACTAAGCCGGTAATTATCATCAGACGTATAATACAATGTTTGCTTCTAAATTGCAAGCTAAATTTGTGTCTTATCTAATAATCCCGTGCTTACATTCGAATTAACATATACTTAGCACCTATCTAAACAAATTTAATCTTTGTTTTAACTTAATAAACAAACGTTTGCAATACAGTACAATGGCTTTAAAAGACCTGAAAGAATAAGGTAACCAATAAAAGGTAAGCGACTTTAAATATTTAGGTTCAGTCTGATGGAATGGTAATATGATGTAAATATTGTTTCAACTCACGTGACTTAAATAAATGAACTAGATTTCCTTCTAAACAAAACATGTATAAAGAATGACTACAGTAGGAAAACATTTTACCCCAAATATTTTGCATTCTTTTCTTTCCCTATTTATCCTACTTCGTGGGCAATTTTGTTTGTGGTGATTACTTTTAAAAATGACCCCAAGTCAATATCTGTAATTCTGATTCTTTCAGAATGCATATTTAATTTTATGTTTAAATAACTACTCACAACAATAAATATTTCGAATCAGGGAATACAATTCATTTTCAAATCCTTTTTCGCTTCTGAATTAGTTTCGATTTAAATTATATCATTATTGATCATCGTCTTCAAATGGAAATACCAGATTTTCTTTACTTCTATTTGCATGTAAATAGATAAATATTAATTAATAAGTTTGATGAAGGTAACAAAACTTTAGTGAATTTTTTAAAATTTGTAGCTTGAATTTCTGTTTTACGATTTAATTCGTAATTTCTGTAAACGTCAAAAAAATTGAACTCGAAGTTTTGACAAATCTCCATGTTTCAGACAACTTCGACTTCGAAAAAAACATTTTTGGAAAAAATCCACCTTATGTCTGTGGCAAAGATAACTTAGAAGCACTTCGAGCTAGACAGTTGAAATTTGGTATACGGTTTCTTCACCAAATTTGTTGATATCTCTCAGATGCTGAGTATAAACTGTTCAGAGGAAGTCCTTCTGTTCAGTGGTTAGAATATAAATTAACACGATAACTATCTACAAAACTAGATGGATAGGGTTCAGTATATAGAGTTAAAATCTATAGTGCTGACATCTTGCAGAGCTAGAGACAATAAAAACCAAATTGACTCTTTATCTGTCTTTCTGTTCTTCCAGAAACATGATAGTTCAAAAATGAAGTCTTTTAAATAAATCAAATTTGGTATGGAATATTGTAACTACAAGAGCAGATTTGTATCAATTGATTGAGAAAAAAGTGTCTATAACAGAAATTCGATTTTCGTGTACTATTAACTGCGTACAGAAAATAATCGCCAAATAACTCGCCAAGGATAACACGACAGATTCAATAAAAATGCTCAAATCGCGTCAAAATATTTCATAGCTATTACACGTCAATGCCATGCTAGGCATTATCTGGCATGGCAAATTTAGTACAGAGAAGGCGAGAAAATTTGGGAGGAACCCCTCCCTTTGGTTTTCATTCTTAGTAAATTTACTCAAATATAAATAAAGCTTAATAGGGTGAAAAAATAAAAATGTTTAAAAATTAAGCTCACTTTTCTAAATCGTTTGCTACCAATTTTATACATTTACATCGTTTGGAAAGCAGACATTTTATGAGAAGTACAAAGATAAAAGTAGTACACTGTTTGTCTTATATTGCTTAATTTTCACAACATTTTATAATATAATCTGTAATATTGTTATATAACCCGATTTTATGTACATGCTAATGCGATAGTTCAAAAATGCAATCACGTAAATATATTAAACTATTTTGTGACTACAAAAGCAGTTTTGTCTCAAATCTTCGTTTCAATCGATTGAGATATACGTGTCTATAACAGAAATTCGATTTTCGTGTACTATTAACTGTATACAGAAATTAATCACCGAATAACTCGCCAAGGATAACACGACAGATTCAGTAAAAAAGCTGAATCAAGTCAATGTTAACATTTCATAGCTGTTAGAAGCCAATGCCATGTAAGGCCTTCTCTGGCATGACGAATTTATTACAGAGCATGCGAGAAAATTTTAGGGGAACCACTCCTTTTTGGTTTTCATTTTTATTAAATTTACTCAAATATAAATAAAGTTTATTTTTTTATATTTGGGTTAAAAATTTATTAGAGTTTAAAACAATAAAATCGTTTAAAAATTAAGCTCAATTTTCAAAACCGTTTGCTACAATATTTATACGTTTACCAGTTTGGAAAGCAAAGACATTTTATGAAAAGTATAACGTTTGTATTATATTGCTTAATTTTCACAAAATTTCATAATATTATTATAAACTGAGTTATTGTAGGCTACACACATTTGGAAATTTTCAAGCTAGAATATTTTTTGTTGTATTTATCGTTTGGGCCTTAAGAAGTGTTTCCTATGTTAATATTACTATCAAATACAACAATGTTTATTTGAAATTTAAACTCAATGGAAAGGATTTGGATAGATTTATGAAATTGGGAATCAAATGGATTTTGTAGATCCCGGATCCATTATTTTAAATTGCATTTAATAGTAATTTAGATGAATCTACACAGTTTAGAATACAAAAAGGCGATATCCAAGCTTTATAAGTAGAACAACTATAATAAATGAAAATCATCTTCACAAATTGTAAAATAAAATATTTGTCGACCCAAAAATTAATTTTAAGAAAGTCTAAGCCTTCAAAGATTTACAATATTATTTTATAAAATAAATTATATCTCAACATAGGGAAATGGATTTAATTGCATTCATTTACATTTCTCAAAATATTATAAATCAAAATTAGTTTAATTTTACATTAATGCCTTGGATATTTAATTTGTAAGTATCTGTAAAATTCTGCTGAAAATGCAGAAAAATAAAATGGCGAAAATGTCCAAATTCTAGATAAAATCATTATTAAAATTACTTTTAAATTGCCAAAATTCAATGAAACTCTTTCTTTCTTAATCACATAATCCACTTCCACTTGAGGCTATTAAATCTATTCTACGATTAAAATACGAAATTTCATAGAATGCATGGAAGTGAATGAAAGTATCAATAAAAAAAGAGAGAAGTGAAATTGAAGTGTTTAATGGAAAGGTTAACTTTCTATTTCGAACAGAACGGGAGAAGACGGATTTCATTGCAAGTGGAATTAAATTCTTCGGAAATTTCTTTAGTATAGCTTAATTCGTTGCTAATGTGAAAGATGCTTTCTTTCTTTTTTTTCCCTTTCATGCGAATTTTTAAGGAACTATCGATTCTAACTGTACCTTGTGAGCAAAGATGAGCTGAAAGAGGCGGGATTGTCTTCCTCAGAAAATATCGGCATCGATCCTCGGAGCATCCAGATTCGGAAAACCATTAACATTAAGAACTGAAAAAGAAAAAAAGAAAGAAAGAAAGAATTTTAATAAACAGTGGATATATGTGTAAAATGAATTCAATTTATAAATTAATGAACAAGAATAATTGTCTGATCATTCAATCTATTACCTTTCATTTACAATTTAAAAATACCAAAAGAAGACGAAATTAATACATTCTTGTTTTAAAATGTCCTGTCTATAAAGTTTATTGTCGTTACTTATGGCACTTTTCAAGAACGCTGACAGGACTGTCAGCGATTTAAACCGATTGAGCGTCTCTCGTTTTTTCAGTAGCGCCAACTAGGACCAAGAGTACGACTTAGCTACACACACGTCATAATCCTTTTGATGGGGTGGACTTCAGTCATGCATTTCATTCATTCATCAACAGATCGTAATTTGGATATGGAACAGAGACCTTAAATCTGGCCCAGTAGCCCCAGTGGTATTACTCTCGACATGGAGGAATTTGTGACCACGACAGATTTAACGAGCGCCAAACATCACACACTCGGAGAATCTTCGGTCGGCGAGGTTTGAACTCGCAACCTAAGGAATACGAGTCCAACGCTCTACCAACCAGGCTATCGCGGCCTATCTGTAAAGTTTTTAACATCCCGTTTAAAAGCAAAAATAGGATTATTTGGGGACGGGCATCGTAATTTTGAAACTTGATCAGATGACGAGAAACCTCCGGTTTCAAAGCTGAAACCTTACCATCAGGGCATCGTGGTCCGTCATTTCGGTAAAATCACAAATAATTTTCAACAATGTGATACCATGTTTACCACATAAGCACATTTTTCTGAGATTTTTACAGAGATGGCATGTTAAAACAGCAAAAACACATTAGCTTTTATTTTTTTCCCTTTGACTTCGCCAATTTTAGATCCATTATCTATGACTCCCAAATTTTGTATAATATTGTATAGTACAGAACAATATTTGTAGTATTATATAGTTTTGCAAAGTATCCTATAATATCATATAATGTCAAACAATATTTTTAAAAATCTGGAAATGTGTTTTGTTATTTGGGTAACATATATTTTCTTAAAAACTTTGTATAAAACAGGTCAATTCTGGAGAAAATACCAGATTTTTTTCAGATCTTTTTGCAGTGAAAACATAAAAAGATTCATGTGCAAATCATATTTTAGTAATTTAATTTTATTGTTGCTGTTTGAATCATGCAACTCTAATTGGCACCATACCTGAAAATTATATAAATATTTGATATATTTTATATAATCTTTATTTTAAAATTTTTAAAATCATAGCATATTCAAAATTAGATAATGGGATAAAAATATAGCAAAATTTGTGAATTTTAAATGGTTTAAGCTTTTACTTCAAATGAAATAAACTGATAAAAATCGTTAGCAAATTCAAATTTTTGACTTCTGAAAATGTTCATGAGAAACACATCAGTAATACTGGCATCATTTAATCTAATCATCTTTCTGATATAATGGAATTAATATAAAAGAAAAAAATTGGAACTCTTGACTGTCTTTAGACATGAAAACTAATGAACTATTTTCAGTTATTAGAAATCCATAAAAATAAGAAATATAGTCAAATAAAATAAGTAATGAAATAAAAAATTCAATTAAATATGTAATGCAGCATTTATTACAGTGAAACTTTGGACCTATATTTAAATATTGATCAAACGTTTATCAAGTATTGTTCTTTTTTTTTCTTAAAATAGCAAAATTGCTTTATAAATTATTTTTATTTTATAGTATTATCACGTTATGTTTTAATCACTTCTTAAAACCATTTTTTTATTTATAAGTTAACTATTTATTTATATTAAGTTAACTATTTTGGGCAGGGATGGCCTGGTTGGTAGAGCGTTGGACTCGTACTCCTTAGGTTACGGGTTCGAAACTCACCGGCCAAAACAATCCCCGAGTGTGTGGCGATTGGCGCTCGTTAAATCTGTTCGTGGTCGCAAAGTCCTCCATATCGAGAGTAATATCACTGGGGGTACTGGGTCAGAGGTGATCGTTCTCTGTTCCAGGTCTAAATTACGATCTGAGATGAATGAATGAATATGCATAAATGTAGTCCGCCCCCTAAAAAGGGTTGTGACGAGTGTGTATCTAAGTCGTACTCTTGGCCCTAGATAGCGCTACTTGTAAAACAAGAGACGTATATATCCGGCTTAAAATCTGCTCATGTATCAGCGGAGCTTGTCCATGGCAAGTGTCATAAGTAACAACAACAACTATTTATTTATAATTCAAACATTTTTAATTTAAAAATAATTTACAATGTAAAAGTTTATTAAATTATCTTATCATATATAATATCCTGAACAAAGGGATGATATTTTTTTATTCTAATAATCCATTTTTCAACAGATTACATGAAAGAAAAATATATAATAATTTTTTGCTAAAGCTACTAATTTTCAGGGATTGAAAATGGAAATTATTATATTTCTGTATTTGACTTACCATTAGAGTTGTAGTCCACAAAATAGGATCTGTTAGTAAAAATAGTCCTTTCTTAATCAAAAGCTTTGGCGATTCCAATCTGAAATGAAACGAAAATAAATGTTTAAAAGGGATAAAATATACTTGAAAAATTACATTCATTAAATTTTCATTCACTTTTAGTGTTTAATTATTGGCACGTATATTAACAATGAAATATATTACAAAAATTGTAAATTAGAGTGTTAACGCACGAAATAAATTTTAATGATTTCACACACGTTTCCGAGGACTTTGAAGTATTTTTATGAAATGTTCTCAATAACTATATTTATGAAATATGTGTGTGAATTATCTTGTCATTAAACAGAACAATTATTCTGTTCTAGGTAGAAAATGACATTACAATATCTAGCGATTTTTTTTTCTTTTTAGCTCCTAAGGAATATTTAATTTTTCTATTTTTGAGTAACTATTTTACAACTTTAATTAATGTAATTCATGCTTGCACGTCAATTTAATTTTTGAAAACTAGTATTCATTTTGCTCTCGAAAAAGATCTGACATGATAAGAATGCTCAATTAAACGCACAACATAGAACTATATTCGGGTTTATGTTTGTTATAGTAATAATTAATCATTTTAAGGACGTATGTCTACTCTAAACCACCATTCAAGAAGGTGCATCATTTTGACATTTTATTTATTCCTTTTTTTTAAATGTTAATTGTTAAAACATTTACAGAATGTTAAAAGTATACAGATTTATTTTTCAAGGAAACTCATCTTAAAGCAGTTGCATGTTGTTGTTTTTTTTTGTGTGTGTAATAAACAAGTCCATGAATTAGGTGAATAATTATGCATCGAATTACTTTTCCAACCGCAAAAGGTTAAATGGTATCCATTTATAAATAGGGACTTATAAATGCAGTTTTTTCTTAAAAAATATAAATAGCTTGAAACAATTAAGAATGCATTAATCCATAATGCACTTAAATGAATAATTAGTTTCATGGTGCAAGACGCTAATGATTCCAAAAGGCGACCCCTGGGTTTATAAGGGAACAATATATTTGATCAGATGATCTACTAGTAGTATAATAACCTTTGAGGATGGTCTAGTACAGATGTATTGTCACTAATTCATTAGGATTTCACTACCACCATAGAATTAATCCACTTCCCCCTAAGCACTCCAATATAAGATAATTCCTCTTTCCTATCGTAACCACCCCGAGTGAGCTAAGAACGAAAGACCCAAAAGGGTGACTATAGAGGCTTTGAAAAGAAATGAACATATATCTTCTTGAAATAATGAGAATATTTCCAAAGTTTATTTCTTATACCTATGTTAGTCTCGTTTTCAATTATTACTATTAGTTCACACTCTTCCTATATTATATATATATATATATATATATATATATATATATATATATATCCAATTAGTTATTAATATAATAATTAAACACAAATGAAATAATTTTTTAATAAACATATGTCTTAACGCATATTTTTTTCATGACTAGTTTACTCTTCAAAAACTAATTAAAACAAGTAATATATAAAAAAAGTTTTTTAACTCAATTCCTATGTAGGTCAATAAAGAAAAACTTTATTTTAGTTACTTTTTATGAAATAATTACAATTAATATAAATCATTTATCAAAAGATTATTGATAATTCGCAAGAATTAAGCTCACATTCTTCACATTCACGTGAAAATTACTGAAATCCTTGCATTTTACCATTTGAGCTATTGCCTGTTGATTTCAATCTTCGTTACAAACTGCTAAAATTCTATTTAAAGTATTAAAAATTAATTACATTTAATTATGAATTAATATTTGGAAAAACTGCATTAACATCAAGTGTCATCCGCTACAAGTTTTAAAAAATTTATTTGTACTTGAGTGGATGAACAAAAAGTATTTTATTAACGATTGAAATTTTTAACTATATATTATATATATATATATATATATATATATATATATATATATATA
>JAOUZG010047704.1:5880137-5912571 GCA_026289955.1 Argiope argentata | reverse complement strand
AAATTCAGTAGAGTAATACTAATCAATAATTCACCCATTCTGTGATCGTGGCGAGTGGATTAAAATAATCTTTCTTTTAATGCAAATATTGATGTCCCTTCGGAGACAACGCAAAGTAATTGAATTTATCTATTTAAATACCTTAACTCATTGATGACTGCCCTACGAAATTCCCGCATAAACTTACTTATGAATATTAATGCCATCGGACATTAAAGTCATGTCCCAGAATGACTGTTTTAATGCTAAGACGGTAGCCTTATCGACAGTGATTAAACACTCTACTTTGTAATTGAAGACATTGCTAGCTCCTTAGGCGGTCAATATTCCAAAAATAATTAATGAGGAAAAGTTTGGTATACATTAAAAGCAAAAATCGGGAGAAAATCGAATCTATGATTGGAAGTGAAGGAAGAGCTTTTTAGGGCAGGATTTTTATCTTGGTAAGGTTTTTCTTCATTATTAGAAATTAATTTTCTACTGGCGAAAAGAAAGTTTTCTGAAATCTGCAAGTTTTTTTTCCACTCTTTTGCAGAAAGTTAATTAGATATTTGATAGAATTTGAAATAAAGAAGTGGTGTAAACAAGAGTGTAACGGCGTATCATTAAATGCTGTAATGAACTTTGGAATGGTTATTTTGTAGCATATACGAGATTTGAGTTATCGGGAAAGTATTTTTAATGAGATAAAGATGAATTATCGAGTATTGACTTAATTCATATCCAGGAGATGATCTGCTACTTTTCAAAGTAGTGTCCGTTTAATGCAAATTTCGAGATAGAATATGAAATAATAGAAGAAAATTGAAGTTAAACTATTGTTTTTATCTCATTTATATGTCCTGCAATTCAGGAATTAGTTTTTATATTTAGATTTTTTTTGTAAGAATTTCGAGATATGTGCGTATCTTAATTATGTATCACAAACTGTTCAAAACATGATTTCCACGAGTTTTTTAAATCACATTCTTGTAAGTTATTTTTGATAAGAAAAGTAGAAAACATAATGAGGTAAGCATTGAAAAATAGAAAAAAAAAAGAAAAAATTGGCATCAGGTAATAGAGGTAAGCATAGTTATGCATTGAAATCAAAGCTGATTAGGTATCGAAAATAATAACCTATGTAAAAAAAAATGATTTAAAATAAAAACTTAGCTTTAATCTAAGTGATGATTTTTAACTTTTTAAAAAGATTTTCAGTAAATTTGAATATTTAGATGCAGTCTGTCATAATACCTCAAAATCGAAATGAAAGTTTCAGAAATCATAGATAAATATTAGCATATATTGAAAACAAACATCTTGGAAACGGATATATTGAAAATCATAAGCAGGGTGTAAACATAGAAAAAAAATTTTAAATCATTTTTAACTTGTTAACAAAATATTTCATCGTGGAAAAAGTTTAATAAGTTAAAACAACTTTAATTAACTTTAGCAAAATATTTCCTTGTGAAACAAGTTTAACAAAATATAAAAAAGTGTATAACAGTCAAATTAAAAACATTACTGATCATACCTTCTAAGCGCTTCTTTTTTTTCTAAGCGATGTAATGTAACACAATTTTTCTTCACGAAAGAACAAACAGAGATTTTTAATTGGACTAATTATTAATTTATTAATGATTGAAGACGCAATTGATTATTCAAGTATAAATTGAATCCGATAATAAATTTATAAATAGTGTAATAAATAAGGAGCTATTTATGTTCTCTATCATAAGAATATATTTTAATTGGTTGCTGTTTATATTACTATTAAACAGACTTATTTTTATCAAATACATACGTTTAATTATGTATATTAAACAGATTTATTAAATTAATTTAACGAATGCTATTTTTTTTAAGTTCCAAGAAAGAAGTATTTTGTTTACTTTGTTAAAGCATTCACTGAAATTTTAAATTCTAAAAAAACTAATGTGTTTTTAATGTTGATTAAAAATATTATTACATGTTCAGCAGAAAGCACAGCAAATACAAAACATTATTTTAGTTTCCAAGTCAAAGTTAAGATGGCATTATTTATTCATTATAAATAAAGTTTTCTATTAGTAACGAACGAAATACGTACGAAATGGAGAATGTGAGAAGGACTTTCAATTATTTCATATCCTTTTGTAGACAATATTATCATAGAATTATAATGAAATTTAGTTTGCGATTTTAAACGATACATATCCATCAACAAGATTGTTAAATATATAACACTGGTAGTTTATGTTCTTTTTATAAAATCTATATCACAGTTAAAAGAATTCAAAACCAGGAATAAAAGAATATTAAACTTTTTCACTTGTTAAATTCCCATTTAGTAATATCTAAAGGTAACAGAGGAGGATTAGGGAAGCTAAAGGATAAAACTCTTATATTATTATATATTATATACTGAAGTGACAAAAGTCATGGGATAGCAACATTCAAATATACAGATAGCAGTAGTATCGCAGCGAAAAAGTATAAATGCGCAGTTCGTTTTCCAGAACTTTCATTTGTGTTCAAGTTATTCATGTGAACAGGTTTTTCGTGATTTATGGCGGCACGACGAGAATTAACAGACTTTGAACGTGGAATGTTAGTTGGAGCTAGACGCATGGGTCATTCCATTGCGGATATCGTAAGTGAATTCAACATTCCGAGATTCACAGTATCAAGAGTGTGCCGAGAGTATGAAATTTCAGGCATCGCATCCCATCATGGACAGCGCAGTGGGCGACCACCTGCACTTAACGACCGAAACCGCCGACGTCTGTGTAGAATGGTCAATGTTAATAGACACGCAACACTTCGTCAAAGCTTCGTTCAAGCTGGTGGTGGCTGCATAATGGTGTGGGCTGTTTTTACATGGCATGGACTCGGTCCTCTGGTGCAACTGAACCGATCATTGACTGGAAATGGTTATGTTCAGCTGCTTGCAGCCATTCATGGACTTCACGTACCGACACAACGATGGGATTTTTATGGATGACAATCCGCCATGTCACCGGGCCAGAACTGTTCGCGATTGGTTTGAAGAACATTCCGGACAATTCCAGCGCATGATCTGGCCACCTAGATCGCTCGATATGAATCCCATCGAGCATTTATGGTACATCATCGGAAGGTCCGTTCGTGCCCGAACTTTTGCACCATTCACACTTTCACAATTATGGACGTCTATACAGACAGCATGGCTCAATATTCCTGCAGAGCACTTCCAACGACTTGTGGACTCCATGACACGTCGAGTTGTTGCACTTCGCCGGGAAAAAGGAGGACCGACACGATATTAACAGTCATCCCATGACTTTTGTCACTTCAGTATATATATATATATATATATATATATATATATATATATATATATATTTGTTTAATGACTACGTCGGAATTATCCCTGCCTTGGATCTTCATCAGGTTTAAACTAAATGACTGTCACAATGATAACACAGAGGCCAGAACTAGAATTAAATCGAAATTTAGAGAATTAAATCGAAATGGGCCACCGCAGTACAACCACTCCCGAAGGAGGTCCCCATTGGCATGAATATGGAGGTAATACAGTCTCACAACATTAACCTACCCTCTCAAGAAGTGAAAATCAGCTCCATCATAACAGAAGCTTTTTATTGCAATATTTGAGCTATCTCCATTGAGATTTTATTTTTCAGTAAATAATAATTGTTTTCAAATTTTTGGATCTATGATGGGTTTTTTCGTATCCAACAATTCTGTAATTATGGTTTATTATCAATTTACAAATAAAAGAAAATTAACTGAAAAACTTTATACATTATTAATTTGAAAGTAAACCTGTATATCCTTTAATAAACATTTTTAAATGAAATAGATTATAACAACTAGATTTTTCTACTTCTATTGTATGCCTTTGGGTGTTTTTTAACGTCTATATTTCCTCCTCTTCCTATTTATCGCATTTCTTTTAATATCCTTTTATTCATCCATTTTCCCCAGCAAAATTACAAGCCTGCTTTCACAATTTTAAACACATGTAGTATTTTTCTCCTTGAAGAGACGCGTTACTTTTTTCCCCCGGTCTTTTCGAAGTGTCTTTCGAAGTAATACAAAACCTTAGCTTATCACTTGAGGCCCTATGTATGAAGTATCGATTCCCTGTTCTCTTTCCTCCAGGGATATTTATTTCAGACGAAGGGTTGAGGTGTTTGTTAGACATTGTTTAGCAAAAAGTCTTCGCCCGCTTCAAAGAGAAAAAAAAATTATGATACTTTATTTGAAGTCAAAGATGTGAATAAAAATTTAATGGAGTAGAGTTTCGATACTAATATTCTAGTGGCAAATGAGATATTTAAATGTGTTACTCAAAGCTGAATATTTAAAAATGATTTTTTATTGCAAATTTTAAATGGAATCATTGATATATTCTAATGAAATTCTTAGAAAGTACTCATTTAGAAATATCATCAATGCATGAAAAATTAAATAAGGATACATTACACTTTAAGGAAATTTTCAGGAGCTTTCACATTAGGCATTAAAAGATTGAATTGTTTACAGCGCACACCTCTCTCACCCCCCCCCCCAAAATAAGACTAAATGAGAGTAAGGTAATTTGCATAGTTTATTGGAATAACATCTATAAATCTGCTTTATGATTATATGTAAAGTATCTTAAAATGTTAATATTCCATAATAACATTATTAATATTCCATACAATGTTAATATTCCATAAAATATTAAAAATGTGCACTAAATTAACATGGATTAAATTTATTGCTATAAATTTAGACATTAAAATCTAGACCGGATTTATCTGAGAGCTGCTGATAAAACTGCTATCTAATGGGTGATTAGAATCGTATAATATATAATTAAATGAACCCTTAAATATGAGCTAAGCACGTTTATAATAATAATATCAGGCTGATTTCTTCATATTTTAAACCAGTAAAGAAAATAAAAAGGATTGAGTAACATTATAAGACTATGTTTTACTATAGTCTTATAATATTGCTATGTTATAATATAAAACTATGTTTTGATATAGTCTTATAATATTGCTATGTTATAATGTTATAAGACCATGTTTTACTATAGTCTTATAATATTGCTATGTTACAGTATACAAACTTAAACACTGATAAGAGTTGGATATATTGGATATAAAATTATGTATGCACGAAGCAAAATTTTTCAATCGATGCTATAAAAAAGTATTCCATCAATGCATTTTCTGTAATAATTTATAAATGACTACAAATCCTTTCTGTATAATAATAAATAATTATTTAAGTTTTTCGAAAAAAATTTCTAATTCAAAACCAGTTCAGGCGTAGAACTACTGATGGGTTAATTTTATTTTTAAAAATCATGTTAAGTATAAAATCGTAATTAATTGATTATTTATTACAACTATAGTTGATGATATATTAATTGAATATTTAAAACAAATATTACATAATTTATAAAAATGTAATCATTCAGTTTATAGGACCAAATTATGGTAATTGGGATAATATAAGATGCGAGTATGTTTTATTAACAATATGCGATCTAAAATATTGAATTTTAAATCTAACATATGCAAAATTCGTATGTATACATGAAGCAAAATATTTTTCAAGTGAGAGCACAAAAGTAATTCAATCAATATATTTTTGTAATAATTTATAAAATTGTATAAATCATTTTTGAAAAATAAAAGATAATTATTTGAGTTTTTAAGGTATTTTTTAAATTCAAAATCATTGCAAGATCAGAACTTAGGTTGCATTAAATTTTTATTTACAAAAATGTAATTAAGTATATAGCTCTAACTAATTGATAACTTATTGAAAGATAAATATTAAATGTATTACTATTATATAATATATAGTAAAATAATATATTATTAAATAATATATAATAAAAATCTAATCATTTTATAGGATCTAATAATGGTAATTTTTAAATTATTACATTTATTAACTTAATTATATCAATATATTTATATACTCCTCAATGAAGTATTATGTAAACCATAATACTTTATTGAGCATCAAAGGAAACTTCAAAGAAAATGCCCTTTGAAAGGATTATTTTTGTCTATTATCATTAAAAAAATGAAAACTGAATTTTTGCTGATATTTTTAACAAAAAATATTTGAAAAATTAAGAATAACCCAACTGTATAATTAAACGATTTTTACCTCTGCTGCGAATCTTACCCCCTTTTTTGTCACCCATGAGAGGCCATAAGGGGATATATTAATTAATACTTACGTCATTAATTAGTTGCCAAATGCTATTCATGCAAACGTTTCGCCAGATAAAAGTAATCGTATATATAACCCATAAACATCGTAGTCTATTATTGTTTAAATAACAAAGGAAGAAAGAAAAACACATCTTCGTTAATTAAGAGCCTTGGAAGTGTATATTATATGCAAACAAATTCATTGTTCCACTGAAGTACAAATATTTCTTTTGCAAACATTCTATTAGAAACAAGATAAACAAGTAAGTGAGACAATAAGTTTAAAATGAAGCAAAGTCTTTATTTCAAACAAAGAATGTGGTTTTTTTCCCCTCTCTCTCTCTTCTCCTTTCCGAAAATGGAAGGCATTAATGAATTTTTCCGCGATAGCGTGAAGTCTCATCCAGAAAATTGTTGCCAGAATTTGGAATATTCTTATGAAAAATTGGAGTCAACGAAAACCTTAATTGTTTTTTTTAAAGCCACACAAAAGAACAATTACTTTTAGCGCCATTTATTGATTATAACACGCGTGCATATTCACCGAACCATTCATTTGTAAATGAAAGAGTTCTTCGAAAGTTGAAGGGAACAATTATTGGAAAAGCAAAAATTATTGCTTATTGTACCGTATTATCTGATACGAAATCTTCGAGCTTGGAAACGCTTCAAGATGCGATGTGACCCTGTGCTTAGCGAACATAATCACGATTCACAGATAAACGAACACAATCTTTTCGACACATTAAATACCGAATATTAATATTTTCCGATAAACGATATATTATGGGAAGTTTGGCATGTAATCTTCGATGTAATTAGTAACAAAAGTATTGCCATATAATCGCAAATGGTTTGAAGGTTTTCCTTGATAACGCAGGAAGTATGGTAATTACATAATTTAATGGTAATTTAACGACTCCCGCGCCATCTTGAAAATGTTAAATTACACATTTCTTCTTATGTCCGATAAACAAAACAGTCAAATCTCCGCCCTCCCCCCCTTCAGTTGATCAACCAGAAAAACTTTTGAATATCAAATGAGTTTTTTATTAGTAGACCTGATGCTACAATCATAGAAGTTTTTTTATGTTATTTGCAAAGCTTAATGTGCACTTTCAAAGCCATTATTCCATGCTATATATTGCAAAATACCTGTTTTGGGGATGTATACCTTTTGCTACCGTTTTCAAAAGATTGGGGCATTAAACACCTGATTATAGTAAGCTTAATCAGTTGATTATCACATGTCCAAAGCTATTTTATAAAGTGATCAGCAATTATTAAAGAAATTATTTAATTCACAAGTGTAATACGTTTCATCAATTGATTGTTATTTCGTAGTTCTGTCATCAACAATCATTTCTTGAATATCAAATGAGAAAAACTTTTGAATATCAAATGAGTTTTTTATTAGTAGACCCGTTGCTACAATCATAGAAGTTTTTTATGTTATGTGCAAAGCTTAATGTGCACTTTCAAAGCCATTATTCCAAGCTATTTATTGCAAAATACCTGTTTTGGGGATGCATACCTTTTGCTACCGTTTTCAAAAGATAGGGACATTAAACACCTGATTATAGTAAGCTTAATCAGTTGATTATCACATGTCCAAAGCTATTTTATAAAGTGATCAGCAATTATTAAAGAAATTATTTAATTCACAAGTGTAATACGTTTCATTAATTGATTGTTATTTCGTAGTTCTGTCATCAACAATCATTTCTTGAATTCTGAAACATCTTACTTGATATTAGAATGAAACAATTAAACGATATCCCGCTTATGATTAGAGAATTATATGCTTTGGCAAATCCTCATTAGAAGCTTAATTTTTATTTCAGCTTTGACCATCAAATTCCTCCAAGATTAGTAGACTATTTATTGTCGCTTGTTCATTTACCATAATTTTTTATAATTCATTTTTAATACCGACTTACAGACATACAGACAGAACTGTTTTAGGAAAGGTTTTTGTAGAAGGTATTAACAAATTCTTACAAGTTGTGATATTCTTTTTCGTTGTACCAACGATTAAAATAGAATGAAATAAGCATAAAAGCAAAAATTATACTTCCTTATTTACGTATACTTACAAAAAATTGTATATTATTAAAATTTTGGTTGTAAATCATGTTTAATTGTTGAAATATAAGAGAAATTCGTAGTTTTTCCTGCTTTAAAATATTATTCTAATTTCTTAATCTTAACACCACACCACATCTCCGGTTTGATACAGATGTAGGTGGACTTTATTAAAAACTGTAACACAACAATCAATAGGAAAGGTGTAAACAAATGACAAAATACATATACATACAGCATAATAAATAAAAAAAACTAGATTGAAAAATTTCTTGAGTACAGTAAAACTAGATTAATTTACATAATAATGTATAGTATGAGTGAAAATATAAAGGAATTGTAGTGATTAGTTACTTGAGGGGGTTATTAATGAATAAATTATGAATAAAATGCGAGGTGTATTAAATGGCGCCCTAAAAAATTGATAGGGTTAATCTAATTGAAGCAGTTTTCCATGATCAACTAAGAATCTAGAAGTTTTTTTTTATCACAGAGAACTTCTTAACACTGTTGTTGTAGATACAAGCTGATAACAAATATCAACGAAATTCGAAAATTAGATTTTGTTTTGACACCAGAACTCGAATGCTCTTATAACACAAATTTTGTATTAAACTAAGTCTCTAAAGTCTCTAAAAGTTAAAAGTTCTTCCACATTTTATCAACAAAAATAAAGTGCTTTTATTGTACTCGTATATGAAGTATAGAAAAAGTATTGTAATCACCAAAAAGATTCAAACTCATGATTTCGAGGAATCGCCACATTTCAGGTCGCATTGATTTCGAAAACAAAATTTTTGACAATATGCCAGTGAACATGATAACACAAAAACGATTTGAGTTAAATGCCTGAAATTTGGTATTGTAATTTATCCTTAAAATTATAAAGAAAATTTGAGCGAAATTCATTCATAGGAAGTAATTTCCCCCCTAATATCCCGATATAGATTAACATGATTACTACTAAGCAAAAAGAGAGAGAGAGAGATGTCTAAAATTTGGTATACAAATTTAACATCTAAAGCTTAGACACTTTATAACCAAATTCTTAAAATTATTGACTGTCTGTCAATGTGTACTTTCGTATACATGCAAACTTAATAAAGTCAATCATGAAATGTAGTACGTCTTCTTGTAATTACAACTGTACTTCCGTGTCAAATTTTGGTGTCAGTTGGTTAGAAGAAAGGTATTCAAGACACATTTTGTCCTATAGATTCAGCAAAAGAGCTAAAATCACGCCAAAAATCTATGTGTTCGCAACTTCGTTAAAGCCATGCAAGACATTATCATACCGGCTTTCTGGCACATAGGTAGAGCGTCTTCCTCGTGTTCTGGGAGTCCCGGTTTGGGCATGGTTGTTCTTCTGTGTACTATCTGTGAGATGTATGACTATGCTACTCTGCAAAAAGGGGTTTTGCCAGCAACTGTGGTGAGCGTGTAGCTAAGAATTACTCTTGGCCCTAGTTGGTGCTACTACAAAAACAAGAGACGCTCCTTTCGGCTTGAATCTGCCGCTATATCAGCGGGGGGCTTGTCCATGGCAAGTGCCATAAGTAACAACAACAACAACAACGGACATTATCATCGAAGGTTCCCAATTTTATAATGAGAGGGTAAGCATCTAGAGACAACACCCACTGGTTTGCTCTTATGTACATCCCCCCCAAAAAAAAATCTCTAAATATCAAACCGTTCAGTGACCAGAATGGTTACGGGTATGTGGTTTTGAGACGGCGTACAGTAAAGTAAATCTTCCTAAGTTACTTTTTCTTTCGGAAATTCAGTTTTTATTTTGACAACTATTCTAAATATAAAATTAATGTATAGCAAATCAATCAAAATGACACAACGATGCAATAAAAGCAAAACTCAGAAAAGTTGATAATATTCAACGCTACTTGAAGAAACAGTGTGACGCTATATTTTGAAAGGATACTTCACATTGATACATAACGATCCTATAAAAGCCCAGCATTTATAGCGTTGATTCCAAAATGCTATAAAAGGTCCTTGTTTTGATAATAAATTGTCAGTGATCAAATATTAAGCACCCGTAAAATGTTTATTTAGTTTGACACCATAAATATGCTAAATATAGTCGATGCGCATTCATCATCTAAAAGAAAATAAATATTTCGCATCTCTTTGGACAAACTCTACAGTTTGAATATTCTTGTTGCTGTGGGAACAATCTTTGAATATGAGGCATGCGAATACTACTAATGAATGATATATGTAATTAATGGATGCATGTCTCAATGCATAATTAATGATTTGATGGATTAAAAATTGCTCATAGAACTTTGCTTTAACAAACACTCGAATGCATAATTCCGCGATTCATATCCGAAGAAACAATCCATCAAAAACTGTCATTGTATTATGTTTGAAATTAATATTAATAGTTTGTGTGTACTGAAATTACTGTTTATAAAACTTGTGGTTTATCTTAAAATATTAGAAATTATTGGAACGTTAAATTTTCTCGTTTCCTTCAATATTTACACTGAACAAAATAATATGGGAATATAATTAATAATTTAGATTATTATAAATTTGGTTGATAGAAAATATTTATTTCTCCCATATTGATTTGAAGCTCTTTATTACCTGAATTTTATTGCTAAATATTCCCAATTTTTTAAAATAAATAATGCGATTAGTTATCAAATCGTTTGTAGATAAAGATTTAGATTTTTGAAAATAAAAATAGGGAAATATTTGAATAAATATAATGTGGAAAAAAAATTTCTGCATTTCCAAGTGTTCTTCATTTTTTATTAAATATTATTTACCATAAAATGCTTTTTAAAAATATTGAAAAAAACTTTATTCTAAGTAGTAACAATATTAAAATTATTATGTCGCTTTAAAACAAGCATGAATTTTTTATTTATTTCGAACGTTATTTTTATATTTCAAACTGTTCATATTCAATGGTGTCATATTATATTATATTACATTTTGTGTATGTGTGTGTGTGTGTTGGAGTTCAGTAAACAGAGAAGGGATTCATTATGTATCAACTTGATCATTGTAATAAATTATCAACTAGCAAACGAAAGAAAAACAACTCTACATTCCAAACAATTTTTTTAATTAAACTAGCTTAATTTTAAGAAAGTAAAATCTTTGATGAAGAAAGGATTTGTGATAAAAAGAGACATCAAGAAAAATTAAGATTAACAGTTTGAAAAGTATAATTTTTATTTTATACAGAATTAATTATTTTTGAATTTATCATTGCTCAAAATATTTTCTTAAACTCAAAAAGTTTTTAATACTTTTTTCCAACTCGATTTCAGTTTTTTAGATTACTTTTTAATCCTCCAAATAAAGGTCACTATTAACAAGAAAAGTAATTAAATATCCGAGAGTAAATGCTTGTAATTACATAACGGGAAATATGTTACTTTTGCTTAATATAAAATGAAAAATAAGTAATCGGAGTCAGTGATCAACATTAAAATTGAAATATTCCACTTGAATCACTGATTTTTCTTGTAAATATTTAACGAAAATTCTTCTGTATCAACAAAACAACTTTCAAGTTTTCACCCACAAGAAAAAACTAATTCTTTTTACAGGAGAGCTAAATGTACTGAAAACAGATTAAAAAATTTTTTTAAAAAAAGTCGAATCATTGTAAAGTACAAGTTGATTATAAAATAACTTCTTTTACTAGCAACATTTGAAAATTCAAACTAATGAATGAAATAAAACCAGTTTTTTTATACAGACTGTATAAAGAACAAGGATACCAAATTTTGGAAATAAAAGCTATAAAATTCTCCTCCAAGAAATGGAATACACTATCAAAACGAAAATGGTTGCAATTATTGCACAGTTATGCAAACTTTCCTTTATGTTCACGTGATAAGAATTGCTCAAGTATAAATAAATGAAGTATTGATGAAAAATAAAATTTTAATTATCGATATTAGAATCTACTGAATCATGCGCAATATTTTTCGTCTTTTTTGGTATTTTTCTCCACATGCCTCTCACATTCATATGAACTTTGCTCATTATTTTCGACTACATTTCTGCACATATCTCTCAAATTCTGATTATGAATTTTGCTCATTAATTTCGACTACATTTCTCCACATACCTCTCAACTTCTGCATATGAATTTTGCTCATCAATTTCGACTACATTTATCCACATACCTCCCACATTCTGTATATAAATTTTGCTCATTAATTTCGACTACATTTCTCCACATACCTCTCACATCCTGCATAGGAATTTTGCTCATTAATTTCGATTACATATACTTCCAAAACCAGAAATTTATTTTCTCATCATCATGTATTTTTATAAACTGAATATCAAACTGATAGTTTTCACTTCATATCTACTTCAATTAAAAGTATATACTCAATTATGTGCACAAGTGACGCAACATATGTTTTATGTTTCACCAACATCATTTGTATAATGATAGAAGATTTTTAATGTTATAAATTACAGGAATAAGAGATTGAAGCGATTATTTTTGATTAAAACTATTTTTTTAAAAAAGAAATCGCGAACTTAATCTTAAAATTTTCAATAACGATCTAGGATCGAAGATAACGTCAGCATTACTTCCAGCTGACGTAGAACAAATAACGGAAACTTATTTTTTGACTATGTAGGGCCGATGAGGTAGAAATAATCAAAAATTGATAATCGCATTTGGGGGGACGAAAATTGCATTTCCTGCGTTTATAACTATTTTAAATCATGCGTAATTAATGTAGTCGTTTCCGGTAAAGTAATTTTTTTCCCTTAAATATCCTCTTTCCTCCTACGAATTATTATTCTGCTCTGTGAGGTCAGACTGAAATCCTGCCTTTGACAAATTGTAGCATGTTCTGGAGTCAACATTTTACTGAATTTTCTTTTCTTCCATATTGACTCTCTGTTATTAGGGTGAAGAAAGAAATAGGCGGTAATTTTGGAGCGTACATTTTCTTAATTAGCTGTCATTTTCAATGTACAAATCGATATACAGATTTTCCAATAATTGTTCCCAATTTCCTTACTTAAGAGGGATCCCTAAATGAAGAGAGGATAGACGGGGATTTCTTATTCGTTTTGTGTCCTTACCTTATCTACTGATTTTTCCCTCGTTCACTCTCTTTAAATATCCTTGAAAGGTATTAATTATGCTGTAAATTAAAGCTATTCATTTTCCAGTTTAAGTATCGTTAACATTTTCAAACCGCTTCGCTATCAAGAACTGTGATAGATTTAAAAGGAAGAAAATTAAAGCTTGATGAATTTCCTCACAGTTCGCACTTTTGAAAACTCTAAAACTGATCATGTTACTGTGGTTCTTTTAAAGATTATTTCGGGGAATCAGAAATAATCTTATTATAATATGCGTCGTTATTTCTGAATTAATTCCTACAAGACACAAATTTCTTTCTTGTTGTTTATACCCACCCCCTTCTTTTATGACATCTAATTAGTTACTGGACGCCCTTTTTTAATCAAACTATCCCTTATATAGAAAGACATTATATTCAAAGAACGGAAGAAGGACATCAACATGTTGATTTCTCCTTAAAAGTGGTAAAGGCAAGATAAACTCCTGATGCTGGCCATCCTATGGCTGAATACTTATTACCCATATATGGGGGGGATCTAGAATTTTTTCTTATCATTTGGTGGTTTTAAAGCCCCTTTTGTGGCGATATACGACAGTCTGGCATCTAAATGAACAAAATTATAAACACGATATTCTCTTTTAATTTAACATCATTAACATTTAATTATCATTTTTAAAATTCAATTTAACATCATAACTGAACCCATTTTAAAGTGACTCACTCTTAGTTTGATTATTTGGAACGGTTTTACCGTTATATTCTATGCTCCATGGCACTTTTTATTGCTATTATTATATGTCAATAGAAATCAGATTATATTGCATCTTAGACATAAATATATTTACATAACCACATTGTATGTTTTTGCTCATTACATTGGTTAGTGCACTTTTTCTATAATTTCCCTTGCCGTCTATTATTATTAAAATTCCAGTCTATTTATTGTTCATAAAAAAACTATAAGAAATGAGATATGTTACTTTTAAGTTAAATTACATAGATATTTAAGTAATCAGTGGATAAGATTTTCAGGAATAGGACCACTTTGTAAGGTAATAAAGTTTAACCTTTTGCCCTTGAAAGGTGACTCTCATTTACATGGTTTAATTCTGCGACTCGAGAGGTGACTCTCGCTCACCACTTTAATTAACGCGGAAAATTGTTGCGCGGCTATAACTTTTGTTTCTTTTGAAAAAAACTCAGCATGTATTTGAAATATCGCTTGTAGGCTTAAATATTAATAAAGTGTGTTAATGTAAAAGTTTTATACGCTAAGTTGTGTGAGTAATAATTTTAAGTTAGAGGTAAGAAATGAAAAGTGCTACAAAAGGTCTCGAGTTGCAGGATCGTCCGCTCGAAAACGGCCTCAAGGGCAAAAGGTTAATTCATTTGGGTCTATTAACTTTCAAAATAAAAGAAGTGGTGAATCTGCATTAATTTTAAAAACAAGAACTCTACATTTCAAAGGCAAATAATTCTCTATGCTGCAAAACTGCCGAAAGGAAATATGAGCCGCTTTTGCTGGCAAATACGCTTATATTTTAATGTATTTAAATTTAAATTATATACAATTTTAACAAATTATAGTTTTAAAAGAATACAGAAAATGTTTCAAAGAGAATTAATGTAACACAATCTTTGAAAACTTTCTTAAAAGAGTAAATCACCATCGAATGTAGTGCTTTAAGTTTCCGAGGACATACTAGCTTGTTTTCGGTAAGCATTTATCTTCCCACTTAATTACTCTGAAGCATGCCATAATACCTAATTAAGCATTTGTTTGAAAGAAAAATATGTTTCTACAATCTTGTCTTGGTCAGCTGTTTGGGAATAGCAGCTAGAGCAGACCCCCGGAAAAATTTTGAATTAAGACTTATCTTAAATTTTAATATCAATATTTACGGAAAATTTCACTTCAATAAACAGATTTTTTTAAAGAAATAAAGTAGTTAATAATTTTAAATAGAAAGTAGATGTTAAAGAACAAATCAATGGAATAAAGTTCTGTTCTAGAAAAGGAATTACAGAAAAATTTCAAGACTCAAATAGAAATATTAGAAGTGATTAATTTATTAATTTGTGGTAATCAAAGAATTAACATTTCAAATGGACATCTATCTTAGAAATCATTAAATAAAAATTTACAAAAGAGGAATCAGTGATGTTATAAACAGATTCAAATTAGTTCGTCTAAAAATTGGTTTTCCCAAAAAATCGATTTTGTCTAACTGGTAAAAGTGTCTTTTACACTATTTAAGAATCACAGCTGGGATAAGGCTTTTTCAATCACGATCACATATTTAAAGTTCTAAATAGCTATATTGAGAGACTTGGCTTGTGTATGAAACAAACTATTATGATACTATGATTAAATTTCGTTTCTTTGGAAAGATGCTGTAATAATATTCAATCATATGAAGTTATTTATCATTAACCCTTAAACGGCATCGCAAGATTTTAACCCCTTAATAGGCCTATGCATCCTCATACAGGCATTGAATTCTTGATTATCAAACTTATAAATTTAGATTGAATTATTTAACCCCCTATAATTCAATACAAATATTACACGTTATTATCAAACACCTTAAGCATTTTAAGATATCTTAATTAATTCTCTAATACATCTACAAAATATAAGATACGAATCAATTAAATTATGTAAAAAGTAAAACTATTACGAGGTTAAATGTAATATATATATGCAAGCAAACATCTTAGTTTTTTACTTAAAAACCAGCAAAATTGGAAGAGAGGAATTATTTTGAGATTAACTGTCATTAGCAAACGGAATCCCCATATGAAAATCGCTTAAGCCAGAATTTTATAGAGTTAGATTTTAAGAAACATAATAACAATCGAAACTTTCACTCATACAGATATTTACAAATAAATAATAATATTTCGTATAAATAGTTATTTTAATTATTCAAGTTAGTCTTTTTTGCCTTATTCATGCACCTAAGCGAATTCAAGTAGTTATTGATTTTCCATAAATTCTTTAATACAACATTCTTCAATCAAAAATTACAATATCCATTAAGTTGTTTTAATGTAAAGTACTATTTCCCTTTCAGTTTATGCCTTTGATCTTTACAAGCTTACAAAACAGGACGTCCGGAATTTGCTCGAGTACAATTAAGCTCAATCGGCATTCATGCAGTAAAGTCTTTTGATTGAAAACTAGGCATTAATGGTAACAAATCACTAAGATTATTCATGTATCGAAATTTGAAATAGTCGCAGACATCTAGGGGAATTTCTGCATTTCTGATGTAATCGCAATTGCAAGACATATAATAGATATATCTCTTGCGATTGAGATACCTATATCTAAGCGATTCCAACAAATATCATTTTGCAATCAAAGATCATTCAGTTATTCCGATATATATTACAAAATATGGAATTATTTTAATATTATCTTTGAAATATCGAATGTAAATCAATAAATCGCTCTTGAAATTGCTTATTAGTTAAAACTGATCATTTATTATTCCTTTTTTTCATAAGTTTTAGTCTAAACTTGGCGAGATATATTTTGAAAACATGGACAAGAACGATACTAAGGATGATATCAGTTTCTGTAAACTTCCTTACCGTACTCGTGATACTTTATGAGTTATAATGATGAGTTTAGAGTACCCCGGGTCCCTGTAAAAAATGGGGTTTTAGTGGAATTGGTTATCGAACCCGCTACCCTTCAGTTACAAATTTGAGAATCTTCCACAGTCCGCCTCAATTTAGATCAAGTGGTTACAATGGATAATTTTTCCGGTTCAATCAGTTTGCTAACTAGTTTCAGAAAGTCTAATCCAAAGCTAGACTATAAGAGGTGGCTTTGATCGCTAGTTATAAGTTTGATGATTGATGGAATTGGTTAATAGAGTAGCTACATGATTGATGGAATTGGTTTATTTAATGGCTACATGATTAATGGAATTGGTTAATAGAATGGCAACATGATTGATGGAATTGGTTAATTTAATGGCTAGATGATTGATGGAATGGCTAAAAACATTGTTGACTTTTCAAGAAAATCAGAATTTTCTTGAAAAGTCAACAATGTAATATGCAAATAAAGGAAGTAAATGGAACAAGTCAAAAAGTTTTTTGATTTAGATTTCTATAAAAAATTTAGATTGTGCAGAAGTTTTATTTAAAAATTTATTACTTGTGTCTTTTGGTTTGGTTTCGAAATGGGGGGCAGTAATAATTAAAAAAGTCAGGTTCGCTCAGACAGAAAACTTGGATCTTTGTGAGAAGAAAAAAAAAGGCAATAAACTAATAAAAAACGATTTTAAAATTTACATTCTATACTTATAAAAAATAATTTTTTTTAATTTTTTAATTTATAATCAACATATCACAAAATCTTGAAAACAATTTTTTTTCTAAAATTTACTAAAATATTGAGTCGCTGGCAGGATATCATAATTTAAAATTAACTGACTACCTGGTAATTAAGGTCTGAAAATATATAAATAGTAATACTGTCTTTAAAAATATGTAAGCAAATAAAATTTCTAAATTAAAGAGTCTAAAAAAGTAAGCATAAAATTGAAAGTAAAATTCTATCTTTTAAAAAAGGAAACAGTCAAGATAAGCAAGGACTTATAAAAACAGCTATTCCTTAAATATGGAAGACTCAAAGGAAGACCATTCTAACTTTAAGTAAAATGTACTGTAATATGTAGCTGTTAAGATTAATAAGTAAACTTTTTAAAAATTTCATTATTTTATTATAAATTTCTGAAAAAAATTCCCAAACAGTTTAAGCCCAGGTAACAGTTTTACTAAGCCATGCAGGAAAAGCTAGATTTCTCACTGACGTTGATTAAGAACTTTCGCTATAGTCATTGTCACAGTCAACGGCACGTGGAAAGTAGATATAAATGACCACAATATCAGCCGGTCTCGTATACGCTATTTCAACTTATGTTGGGGCTATGCAAATAGCTTCATTAAATAGTTTTTTTTATATTTCAAATATAGAAGTTAATATTACGTGGGATTAAAACTTGTTCAAATGTATCAGTTAATTTCAAAATTTATTCTTAAATACAACCCCCCCCCCCAAAAAAAAAGCATTGAAAATCGTATTCATTGTTTTTGACTGATTTTATAACTTATAATGAGCTTTTATCAGATTTTCTACGTATGAGTGACTACAACTTTAAAACGTATATTTTTACAGCTATGCAGTTTATTACTCTATGCCCGTAGAGAAAAAGTCATTTTCTATCTTTTATAAGACTTAAAATAAGACCATGGTAATAGAAGAACCTTTTGCGATAAAAATATATTCGTTATTTATTATAACATTTATTGATATTGTAAAAAATATTACAAAGTAGCATATAATGATGAAATACGAGGCTACTACTATAGTCATTTTAAATGATGTTAACCTTTACGTTGCGGGAACCCAAACTCAAAAAAGTTCCTTTGAATACGGGGATTCTGTGAAGAAGATAACAAATGCTTTCCCCCTTTTTTAAAAGCGATTGTTGTCCGATTTCGGCCACCCGTAGTGCTAATTGGTCATCTGTCCTCTCCGTCTTAACCGGGTTGCTTTTTTGAGGTTTTACTTTGTCTGGTCCCCTAGAAAAAGCTTTTTATCGCAGTTTTTTTTTCTGAAACACTAGTTTTCTGATTATATATATATATATACAAGTAATGACTTAAATTTTATGATATTAAATAAATTTTAAATAGAATAACTGCGGTATAATTATTTATCGTTGTCAATTTTTCAATCATATTTGTGATTAAATAAATTTCTCAAGCCGTACTGAAGGTGTAAATTTAATTCTTATAAAACATGAACACATCACCGTGAATTTCATTTTGTTTTTCTTCTAACTCATTTATCTTTATTAAATGTAAACATTTATAAATAATGTATAAAATTCATAACTAATTTTTTTTTTGAAAATATTTTCATTTCTCTGCACAAAATAGAGAAAACAATTCTTAGCTATTTTGTAAGTTAAATGTATTTGCTATTTTGTAAGTTAAATGTATAGCATATATGATTGTCTGCTATTTTGTTAATTTCAAGTTTTTAATATTAATATATTGAGCTCATAAAAACAAATACATTTTTTATTCCTAACATATTTCGGACGGTTTTCAATATAAATCACTAGTGACGTTTCCCTATTTTATTGTCGATTCTTATAATTTATAGTGATTTTTTCCCGAAAATTTCAATAAGTCATAGCAGTATAGTATTTTTGAAAAGTACGCTGAGTTTTGTAGGCAATAAATAATTGATTTATGATTTTTTTTCTGCTTAAAAATTTACTAATGCGTAACTAATCACCAGATTTAAGACGGTTAATTTAACCAAACTAAGATTAGATATGGTATGTTTAGAATTTGATACATAAGATTTCATTGATATAATAATATGTTGAAAAGTAGTTATCAAAAAAGAAAACTTTCAAAAAATCTTTAATGAATAAAGCTAGCATTCTAAATGATCAGCTTTCGTAATTAGCTACAACATTTGTACAAGCAGAGTATTTAGATTATATTTCAGAAATGCTTAAAATTAAATCTAGAATTCCTACTATTTTATTTGAGTAAAAATGTTTCTGGAAAAATTCAAATGTCTAGTAGCTTTTCAGTGAATTGAAATGAAGGCATAAAGATTTTAATATTTCTCTTCTGATGTTTGAATGCATAAAAAGCTACCAATTATTATTTATCATAGATTTAAAGAACCTCTTTCAATGTTTTAAAATTAGAATCATAACTTTTAACGAATGATTATCTATAAATAATTAAAGCAACCGTTTTCATTAATCATAAAAAATAATGATGAAACTTACAGTTGGCTTAAAAATCACAACCCAAATGTATTTTTTGCCTGAAATATTTGTTCAAGTATTAAACTTTAAAAGTTAAAAAATCTTAAGTAGTCAATTCTTTAATGTTGTGTTAGAATAGTACATTAGTAACTGCGAAGTATATATGCCCGAGATTCCAGTCATAGAAGGGGAGGCAGGCATGAAGACAAAACAGTGTTGTGTCACTTTTCAATGTAAAACAGAATAATGATAGGGTGAAAGAAAAAAACCCAATCGTAGGCTCAATTTAGTTTTTTTGGACTATGACGAATGACGAAAAATGTAGCAATTTATCTAGGTCACCGATTACCTACACTACACCATTCCATCAAAAGTGAAATTTCAAGTAATTCTTGATTCAAATAAAATTATAAATGGACATTATTATAAATTTACAAAATTTTATTGTTAAAAAATTAACAATTTACAATGGTTAGAAATTAAGCAACGGTGGAAAAGAATAATGTTTTCAATCGAGTATTACAAACTCATTCCATACCTCTCAGAAATGTTACTTAAAAAAATGTCGCCAAAGCAAGGTTCACAAAACTGACTAGCGCCAACAGTGATTATAACTACAGCAGGACGAAATCTCCTGACCCTGAAGGGTATAGCACAAAAGGGCAGGGATTTTTATGAGGCAATTACGGTTCGCCGGGAAGTTCAAGTGGGGGGACGAAATCCAAGCTTGTTACTGGTACAACAGTTGTACCGACCCGTAAGGAAAGGTAAAAAAAATCTTGGTACAGCAGTTGTACCGCCCGTAAGCTAGAGGTTAATGCTCCTAAGGAAATGAAAACATCTCAATCCAATTTTAAGTGTATGTCAGAAATTCCAAACTTTAGATTCTGTGAATTCTCGGCTTATTTTACTTTACTATTTTAAAATAAGACGTGAAGAGATAAAATCCTTTTACTGTAAAATAAAACGTTTATTAATCTTATGACAGAGAAATTTACTAACAACTTAAGACATATTTTTTATCCTAGAGTGTTCATAGAAGCAAACTCAGCTTAAATTATATTATTAAATTGCCTTCTTAGACAAACAGCATGCGTTAGGGTGGATTACTGATATTTACAATAATATAATTTATTTTCAGAATACCTAAAAAAAATATCCAGGGTGAAATATTTGATGATAAACATTAAAGACATAAGAAAAGAAATTAGGTAAAGAAATTCAAAAAATAAACGAATAGCTAACGCCTGATACATTATCTTAATGCATTAAGGACCCCCAAAAAATCTCTGAGAGATACGCCTGGGACCCCACGTTTTGGGACAAACTTAAGCGTTATAAAATCGTCAAACGAGAAAATTCTTGAGAGGTTCGCAACAGATGGGACGTGAAACACGAGAAAACTCGTGAGTTGTCTGCAATAGATGGGACGTGAAAAACGAGAAAACTCGTGAGTGGTCCTTAATGTGTTAATTCAGGCGTCGTTTTCTAATAATTCAATCATTACCGCGATGTATATTGATATTGAATCATAATTTATGTAAAAAGACAATGAATATTAATGATTTTCGGAAGCATTCAAAAGATACTAAGGATTTTCGTTAACATTCAAATTTTCTATTTAATCGGTGTACTTAAAGCAATGCATTTCAAGAATAAAAATTCTAATTTTAACCAGATATTTCATTTCTTAATTTTGTCATTCTGTTATGTATTCCCGATATTTTAAAATTCATACCACTAAGATTTGGCTCTTTTGTAACCACTTAATTTTTCCTTACCTTGCCCGTAACAAGGACACATTCATTCTACCCATTCCGCTTATTGTTAAAAGGCGTTTCACAATTATTCACCCTATAAACAATGAAATAGCTTGAAAGCAAATGCAAACATTTCAACCGGATTTGAAGCGTCAGGAGGCGAATTCTGAATTGAATCGAATGGACTGCCCTTAATCTCATCCATAACAGCTCCCACGAATACAATGTCCAACTATTCGTTTCCATTCTACGAAATATTGGAGGAATTTCTGTGGGATTCTATTTTATTAGAGTCAAATATCGATACGACGGATGCTGAGAAGGATATCTACTTGTTCGAAGATTTTCAGTTATATCATGGAATATTGAATTATCGAATAGCTGCATTGTGTTAAAGGATTTGAATCGTCCGTGCATAAGTTTGGAGTCGATAAGAACGGAAAAATCGATTTCATCGTATCTCCCACAATACAGAGCAGTTGCCTTTCGATTATGGTGGTTAAGCTCGGTAAACTTTACAAGGAGAAGGATTCAGAGTTTGTTTTCAGAAACTTCTGCTTGTTTGTATTTAATGATAAAATATGGATGTTTAAGCGAAGTGTTACACGGACTGGCCCATTGACGTTTGATCAATGCCAAATTTTGGTTTCATGTACTGTAAAACATGTGTTTTATGACGTGAAGCTAAATTCTAGAAAGTTTATTTAGCATAAGTGCATGATTGATATCCTTAGGAAATATATTTACATCGTTTTCGAAACTAAATGAGGGATACTTTTTTGGACAGATCACGTCCTTCTGAAATGTAGTCAAATGCCAAAGATGATAAACGTGCCATCTATTTACTTTCCACATCATTTTGACTTGAGAAAGTTTCATCAGTAGTAACTCATTTAATGTGCATCTGATACACATATTTGGTGTTTACTTTTTGTTAGATCGGTCTCTAAATTATTTAAACAAATCTCATCAACCATATAACGCATTTATATGGATATTTCTGAATGCAAGCTTTTGAGGATATATTTATTTATGTTGTTTCTGTTACTTATGGCACTTGCCATGGACAAGCCGCCTGCTGATACAACATCAGATTTAAGCCGAAATGAGCGTCTCTTGTTTTTGAAGTAGCGCCAACTAGGGCCAAGAGTACGACTTATCTACACACTCACCACATTTGCTTGCACAGCCCCTTTTTACAGGGGGGCACAGTCACACATCTCACAGATAGCACACAGAACTACCATGCACGAACCTCGGCACGAACCCGGGACACCCAGAACACGAGGAAGGCGCGTTACCTCTGTGCCAGAAAGCTGGTGGATTTATTTATTTTGAATAAAACTGCAAGTAAGGATAACTTTTAAGGGTTGAATTTAGGATACAATTTCATTATAAGAGCAAAAATACGTAAATAACCTTAAATTTATAATGCAGTTGAATTCCACGAAGATAAGAACAGGGTACTGTAGCAATATTAAAAACTGAATTACTAACAGTTTGATAAATTGAACCTTAGTGTTTTTATTTAAAAATTACTAATAAATATCATAAAACTGCCTGTTGAATAACTTATAAAACATTAAATATTAATTAACTATTATCTAACTTTTTTATCTAGCATATTATGTAATGGCTCTAAGGCTCAAAAGCAAAAAATAATTAAAAATTAAGAAAAGAAACGAGAATATTAAGAATTTAAAAAATGAGTGATTTTATAAATTTTTCTTGATGAAAGAAAGTAAAAGGAAACTTAAGTGCAAATTTTTTAAAAAAAATCTTTATATTATATTATATATATATATATATATATATATATATATATATATATATATATATTGTGTTTGAAGAAGAAGGTGGAGACCTTGACATGAGCAACTCATGAATATGTTTACATCAGCGATTTATAATACCTTCACTCAGGCACGTAGAACTGATGACGTAGTATTTTTATAAAGCTTCAGTTGATTTGATTAAATAGAAAAAGGGGAATGGGATCAGGAAATAAGGGAATATTTTAGAATGACCTTAATATGGGCGGAATTAAGCTAAAAATTAAGGAAATAATAAGGATTAATTTAAGTTGCAAAATATTATTATATGTGACACAATTCAACCGCTGTACCCCTCTAAATGCGAATACTAAAAATAATAAGCACCATGAACAAAAGTAAAAAAAGAACTAGAATGTTTTTTTGTTTTGAGAAAAGCAAATCAGAGGCGAGGGTTTTAAATTCATTCAGAACGGATTAATTTAAGTTAGGATCTGAGATCACAATAGCATTTTGTAGATCACTCATAGTATTGATGATTGCTTTTAATGATTACATAAAAAATTTATTCATGCAAAATTAAGTGATTGAATAACTTGTAAAAAATTTTTTCATTTAGAATAAATTATTTTTCTATTTCCTATATATTTTGGCTCTAATGAAATTTTGTTGTGTTAGAAATACTCTGCAGCACGAAACCTTCATTTACGTGATAAAAATATGTCATTCAAAATGCTTTTCTGCTTTGTCCTCTGTTTTTAATTAATAATGGAATTATTTATGAAACTTTGAAAACCCACTTTGTTCTTTCTGAAATAATGATAATAATTTTATGATTTATTGAGTCATGAAAAGGTAGTTATTTCTAAAGAAGTAGAAAGATAAATATCATAGATTTTAATTTCTTATCTAATCACTAATCTTGTAAAAAGTCCTCAACGGCTCAGGACTTCTAAAATTCAGAAGTATTTGTTTGGTGTACAGCATTAAATAAGTCTCCAAGTCTATTTGACTTTGTCAGGAAGACGCCCAGAAGCAAGAACAGCAAGAAGAAGATTCTGAAAAGTTTCGACTGCAATTTTAAAGCGTCTGATAAGTTCCTGATTGCTTCTGTCTGGACTTCTGAATGAAACTTAAGTCGGCTGGTCAGCGGAAGTGTTAGATTAAATCGGAAAAATCTAGATTCTAAAACGAAATAAAGCTCGACTCTTTAAAGAACTTTAATTTTTCTTTACTTATTTAAAGTTTAAGAATAGTCTGGGGTAAACATATTTTGTTACAAACTCTTTTTGGTATTTGCTGCTGAATTTCTACAACAAATTACAATGAGTAACTTTTTAAGCAGTCATTGATATTCATTCATGTAATTCCTCCCACATCAAGTAGATTTTTCAACTACTATCTTATTTATTTTTTTATAAAAATTGTGTCAATTAAAAGATACCCTAACAGAACTGATTTTAATTTGAGTCATTAACGCTGTACGATATAGCTGTAACAAGTTTAACAAAAAAATGTATATGCAGTTTTTCTTTCTTTTTTTTTACAATTTGCAATCAATAGAGTGCTAATTAATTATTTTTCCAAAAGTCAGAGAAAAAAGTTAAAAATGGAAGATGTATTGTATGAGCGATGAATTCTGGAAATAGAGTGTCAACAAAATGAAATCAATAAAGTGCTAATTAAATATTTTTTTCAGAAGGTAGAGAAAAAAAGATGCTTAAAAATAGAACATGTAATGTAACAGGATGGATGAGCGATGAATGTTGTAAATAGATGATCAATAAAGTGCTAATTATTTTTTTTCTGAAGTTACAGAAAAAGATGCTTAAAAATGGAACATGTACTGTAACAGGATGGATGAGCGATGAATGTTGTAAATAGAGTACAAATTATTTTTTTTCTACTGTTAGTGAAAATAAAGCTTAAAAATGAAACATGTACTGTAACAGGATGGTTGAGAGATGAATGTTGGAAATAGAGTGTCAATAAAGTGAAATCAACAAAGTGCTAATTAAATACTTTATTTTCAGATAAAAGCTTATAATGAAACATTTACTGCAATAAGATGGAGGGACGATGAATGTTATAATTTAATTAGAACTGTTTTGTAATAAGAAGTTTTTTGACAAAAGTTTAATGTGAAATAAATTTATGTTACATTTTAAAACACCTGAATTATAGAAGTCGATTTATTTATAAATTTATTTTAATAAGCAAGGGATCACATTAAGTAAAATAGCCAAAATGATATTTCCCGATTCTTCTTAGTGATCATTGCAAAACTGTATTATAGGTTACACGGCCGCCGCGAATAGTAAATTAGACTCTCCAATTAGGAACAGCACACGCGCCAATCCCTCATACAGAGATAAGGTACTTCATCAGCAATAGGCCCCTTAAATCAAAAATACCACTTGTCTGCATTCTTTAGGGAGTCAAGCTTATTTATACAACAGCATCTAATTCTCGTAATTAAGTTACTCCGTGGATAGAATACTAATTAATAAGAAGATATTTTCCCTCTTTAAATGTATATAGACGTGACATAAAAGGTTTCAAAAGAGAGCAATGAAGACTTGTGCTTATTATTTGAATTCTTAACAAAGCATAGCACAGCATTTCGACTCCTTTTCGCATTCGGAAACAATTTTTTTTAAAAATGTAGTACTCCGTTTTATGTATGAGTATACGTATCGAATAATTTTTAATAGAAAATTACGAATAATAAAATACGTATTAAGCCATAAATAGTAAATAAACGCTGCTTAAGAAATTGCTGCAATATATATAATTTTAAAGGTATAAAAATGTAATTATCAGAAAGAACACGAGTCAAAATTTGTAGTCAGAAAGAGAAATGCAAAATTGAAAACAGAAATAGATAAAAACTAAGATTTCTTTTAAGCATATTGTAAAGTTACCTTTAACTGTTTAACTCGAAGACAATTTTCAAAATTTCCTTCCATTCAAAGGCTTTTTCTTCCAAAAATTAAAACTTTTATAAAATCATACTAATTGTCAGAAATAAACTATACTAAGAAAATGGCAAAACTGTCTGAAAACTACTATTATGTTCAGTAACGGGATTGAGAAGAAAAAAACCGAAGGGAGACGACATGGCATTATTTATAAACACAACACAGAATTCTAACATAAGTCAATGTATTAAGAATCGAAAATACTATAAAGAACGTTTTATGCCTTTTAGAATATATACATACGTAATATTCGCTATTTATTCGTGATTTATTGTACTGTTTATCAAAATATAAACATTCCAATCTTCACGTAGCTATCTTGACTTTATTTTGCAAAATAAAAAGGCGTAGACTTTATTTGTCTTAATCTCATTTAATAAGTTGATCAATAAGTAAGATATGGATAATGTTAGCTCGAATGTAGTTCTCATGTAATAAAATGTATATTGTAGCTTCATCATGCATCATTATTATGTATTTATATCAAACATCTACTGCTTGTCATTTAAGCTTAAAGAAAATACCTAGCACGAAATTGGATTCTGCTTTTAAAAGTCTTTTTTTGCAATAAAGGATTTTGCCAAAGTAAATATTTTTAACAAATATCTTTAGTGAAAAGATGCATCAATGTAAAAAGTACACAGACTGCCTTATTTATTCTGTTATTAAAGGATATTCGAGAATTAAGATGCTTCGAGTTATTGTAAACATTGGCGGTAATTAGCTAAAACTGCAAGAAAATAAACTTTGAAAATAATTAAACAAACTATTAATGATACTTTCAGAATTTTTTTCTAAACCTAGTTTTTAGTTTTTAGATTTTTGATACTTTTTAATTAAATTAACACCATTCTGTGAACCACCAAAATGTTTCTTAATTTTTTTTTCTTATAAATATCTTAGTAAATGACCAAATGTTAATTAATAAATTTTCCCCTTTATCTATAGAGGATTTCAAGACAATTATTTAGTATATTTTTAGAACAAAATTCCAATTCTTAATTTTATTAAAAATTGAAAATGTTTTATGGAATAATAGAAAACCTACTCCGTTTTTTTTAAATGATGCAAAACTGTTCATTTTCTTATCAGAGGTTTAAAATCAATGTCTTCAATTTCGTTTTTTGTTGGGTTTCATATAAACTGTTAACTGAAATCAAAATTAAAAACGCTATGAGCGAAGAACATTTTCTAATTATTTTCAAGTTCGATTATGTTGCTAATGTCTTTATTTAGCTCATATTTATCCATTTAGAGCCCATACTGAGTATGGAGATGTGAAGCTCGGGTAGGTATTCGGTTCTCACTTTGCATACGATAAAACCAACTAATAATATTTTTCTCTATAGCGGGATTCTCTCTGTATGGCGGGATATATGTTTATTATCGTTCCTGTAAATATTTTTTCTCGAGTTTATATGTGATTTCTCAAGGTCATAGAATTTTCTAGAAGTACCTCCAGATCTCAATTCCTGCTAGCAATATAATTATAGTCTCATTATTTTCTAAAAAAAAAGATTTACGGATATTTTTAATATATGCCATTTAAATGACCTTCATAACTTGATGAAGGTCATTTAAATATTAGCAAAGGATGTTTTGACTTTTTTTTGCCAAAGTCGTCAAATTCTTTGCTAATATTTAAATGACCTTCATCAAGTTATGATCATTTAAATGGCAACTGTTAAAAATATCGGTAAATCTTTTTTTTTTACTTACTATGAGACTAATCTTAAAGTACCAAACGTACAAATTGCTAATAATATTTATTTATCATTAACTATCTCAATTTTTATATCGCTAAAAGAATAATAGTCAGTTTTACAGATATTTTTTTAACTATAAAAAGATATAATTAATGGCAGTAACGATTTTTATTTCAATTTCAGTATGACTTCGAAGTGATTAAAAGTAATATAGCAAGACATTTTCGCGTGCCGGATAACAATTGCACAAAGTTTTCTTAATGTCTGAAAAAAAAAACAAATTTAATGTTGTACAAACCTGGTAGTTCCCAGGAGCTGAAGAGTTCTCCATGCAATACAAACTGCAAGGACGGTGATCCCTTGTTCTTTAGCCAGAAGAGCAATGCCAGAACAAAACAGGCTGAAGATGAACCACAAAACCCATTTCTCATTTTGGTCACCAGCTTTAGTGCTTCTAGAAATGAAAATAATATAAAACGGAATTAATCATATTCTAAGCATATAAAATGATTTTCAAAAATATTAAACTATAAGCAATGCAAAAAAGTGCTATTTTCCAAAATATTTTACGAATTACTTTTTTTAAAATTTTTAATATGACTATTTACCGCTGATGCACCAAAAATAATTTTTTTATGAATTGTTTCGTAATAAACTATTTAATGAAAGACAACTCTTCAATTTTTCAGATAGAATTAATTTAATAATAAATATTTTTTTTCGGTTCAAAACATTTCCGGCAGCATTTAATTTTATGCTAGCTACTAAAATTAAAAATCTTTTTTATAAATATTATATAAATTAAAAATATTATATATTTTATAAATTTCATAAAAATATTAATTTAAAAATTACATTTTTTGTTTATTTTTAATTTAATTATTTCTATGGAATTTAATCATAGTCTAAGTAATAAAAGGATTTTCAAAAATATTGAGATGTAAGCAATGCAAAAAAATTTAAATAAAAAATAATAAGTGCTATTTTTCAAAATATTTTACGAATTACCTTTGTTTATTTTTAATATGACTATTCACCAGTGACGCACCAAAAAAATATTTTTTATGAATTTCTTTTAAATAATCTCTTTTATGAAAGACAATTTCTCAAATTTCAGATACAATTAATTTAATAATAAATATTTTTTTCTTCAGTCTAAAACATTTCCGGCAGCATTTAATTTTTTGCTTGCTACTAAAATTTAAAATCTTCATTTTTATATCTTAAATACTATATATTTTATAAATATCATTAAAATGTTAATTTAATAATCACATTTTTGAACTGTAACCACGGTAGCACACATATATTGTACAGTATTGTATGATATTAAAAATATTCCCAATATTGTATAATATTGAATAATAAAATATTGCACAACATTGTGCAGAATACTGCATTACCTGGAAGTTGATATTACAAATGTATCCTCTCATTTTCTAAAACGGTAAACAGGTTGAAATATATGTTGTTGTTTGTTTTTATTAATATAACTTGCCATGGACAAGCACACTGGTGGCTATCAGCGGTTTTAAGCCGATTGAGCGTCTCTTGTTTTTCAGTTGCACCAACTTGGCCAAGGGTACGACTCAGCTACTTCATACATCACATTCGCTTGCAAACCCCTTTTTACAGAAGGGCATATTCATAAATCTCACAAATAGAACACATAAGAACAACCATGCCCGAACCATGACTTAAAACAGAGACACCCAGATCACGGGGAAGACGTGCTACCTCTAATTCAGGTCGCCGGTGGTTGAAATATATAAGAACATTAACATGGATTTATTATTCCATAACATAGAATATACCTGGACAGATATCAGATTTATTGTGAATAATTTCTGAAATTTTTCTTTTCTTGGAAAATATGAACTCACATTATTTTTTATAATCGATTTTCTTTAATAAGCTGAAAAAATTGTTCTGTAGAAGGAAAATAGTTGGTGAAGATTTATTTTGGATGGTTGAAAATCTTAAAAACGATTTTAAAAAAGGAAATTACTACACTCTACTAGATATTAGTTACATCTACTAGAAAAGGGTTTCATTATAGTATCTATGCCAACTTAAGAAGTTTTTACATTTATTATATACAAATAATATAATTTATGAAACTTGGAACTTTATTCCTATTTTTTTCCTACAGTATAAGTAGCTCCGAGTGTAGAAAATATCGGAAAATTCATACTTATTATTTAGGAATTAATAACTATTTGCAATTACAAACCGAAAGTAGATTCACCTACATATGAACTTGAAATAGCATTACAAGGTTGAAAGGTCATTTCATTACTATCGCTCTAGAAGTTTAGTGTCCTTATATCCTTCTTACTATCGTTTTTGTATTCTTATAAATATTCTAATCGTCATTCTCGTTCCCCTCTATCTAAGAAACCAATTCTAGTAAATTATAATAAATAACAATTATCAACTGTTAACTACTGTTTTAGTTGAAGAAAAATGTGACCTATTCTTTTTTTATCGACATTTAAATAAAACATTTGCTTAAATCTATAGCTTGGCTTTCTCGTGTACAAAACTTCCTATAACAAAATACCGTTATTGTTAAAATAATTTAAAAGCAACATTTTGACAAATTTACGGTTTTTGGATCACCTTGAGTTCGAAGGACATATTTTCGAAATTATGCTTGTCTCTATCTGAACACAAAAATTCAAAATTTATTTAAGATGGGTAGATGACATCTGGTATATGGTTAAAAAATTGTAAATTTCTATTAATTATTTAAAAGAAATCCATTTAGAAGAAGGTTGCCTGTCTTGTTAACCAATTACAAATGAAAGCGTCATTTACAAAACTAAGAGCGATATATAAAACCTAACACAAGATTTAACATCTAGAGTGTATATATAAATCAAATTAGGAACGAAATATATGTAGGTACTGACCGTTTATAGGTCTGTTGCTTTCACATGTATATTAATGGGAAACGGAAAAATAAAAATGTTTAACTTTATGAAATTTGGTAAGTGATTTTGTGACTGCAATTACAGCACTCTCGGTAAATTAAGATTAGAATAAATCCAAATAAAGTGGCTCAAAACACAAATTCGATTTTCTGATACTTGTATATTAACCGCATATTAATAATTAATCAGAAAATATTGTATGTTAATAGACAATTTTCCAACTAATTTTCTCCATTAGTATGCAATTAATAATATACAAAGGCATTTATTAGATAATATGTGGAAACGTTTAGGGTAGGCCTACCGCTGGCTCTCCTTGAGTTTTTTTAAGAAAAATTTTTCATAAGAAAATGGGGAAAATTCCATGATACCATTTCTTTCAAAAGATTTTGTCCTTACACAGAAATTCAGAAATTTATTATCAAAAAATATATAATGTTAATTAATCTCTATTAGCGAAATTTAAAATGTTTATTTACCGATTGATGAAACTATCTTCTAAGCTAAAATTATTTTCCTAACCTTTGGTGATAAAAGTTATTGTGGAATAATAACAAGAAAAATATTCCCCTTACACTGAAAGCTTTCCGTTTACCCTCTCACATAAAACTCCAAACCTCTAATTGCAACAACTCTCGTTTAATCCATTCACTCACCTTACATCTTTTAACATCTCAAACTTGACCAAAATAATTTTACAAACATTATACTTAAGAAAATTTATAGATACAAAATATTAATCAAATTAACAAAAAGTTTCACTTCGGTTCTAATAAAAGCCCACGGATCTAATAAAACCACAACCAGATTTAAATCTTTAATATCAATACTCCAGCGAATAATCCCCAATCTAGCCTCATCAGACAATGTCCCAGACACTTTCAGGACTCCATTGAGTGAAATAATTCTCATTAAATAAATAAATAAATACCAGTACTTTAATAATTAAGTGAGATATATAGTACGCTGAGGTTCACAATCCACAAATTAGAATAATTAGGTTCAGCTATGTTAACACCAGGGAATAGTACTTCGAAATGTATGCATGTACGCGCCAGGTTGCTAGGATCAGAAAGT
>JAOUZG010047704.1:5838736-5880127 GCA_026289955.1 Argiope argentata | reverse complement strand
TAACAAAAAGTTTCACTTCGGTTCTAATAAAAGCCCACGGATCTAATCAAACCACAACCAGATTTAAATTTTTAATATCAATACTCCAGCGAATAATCCCCAATCTAGCCTCATCAGACAATGTCCCAGACACTTTCAGGACTCCATTGAGTGAAATAATTCTCATTAAATAAATAAATAAATACCAGTACTTTAATAATTAAGTGAGATATATAGTACGCTGAGGTTCACAATCCACAAATTAGAATAATTAGGTTCAGCTATGTTAACACCAGGCAATAGTACTTCGAAATGTATGCATGTGCGCGCCAGGTTGCTAGGATCAGAAAGTGTCACCCATGGAATACCCAGAGAATGTCCGGAATTCTGTTATCTGGTAGAATGACAACGACTATTACAGAACTGGGGTCGCGGCTCAGCCCCGTTGTTTGACACACCTCCCGAGTGAGTTATTTAAAGCTAGTTGCCGCTTTACCCTCGCTGCATTTTCCTAATTAAACAATGCCACGAGACAAAGAGAAGGAGATGGGAATTCCGAATGGGGTGAGAGAATTTCGCCCTAACAAATAGAGAGGTAAGGTGGGGGAATAAAAAAAAGGTAAAAGGGCGTGGAATCTTAATGAAATTCATGTTCTAATATTTTACCCGCGTTTCATCTAGGCTTCCACTTTTATATGGCATAAATGACTAATAAGTGGATAGCTTCATTTGGGAACACTTCGATATCTGGATTTTATTCTCTAAGGAATAAGGATTTTTTTTATTTATTGGCATTTATTATTGCACCTAGCTTGTCATTTTTGCAAAGGCATTTTTCAAACTACATTTGGGAGGGGTTTTAAAAAATGTCATTATATATTTAACCTGTTAAATGGGTGTGACGAAATATTCCAATGCAAAACGAATTGAGTATAAATTAATTACCGGATTAACAGGTTAAATTTCTGAATCGTTGCATAATTGCATTGGATGAAACTATTAAATAAAAATGTATCGGTTAGATACCAAAAATGTTTAAAAATATTTTTAAAATATACATAGCGTCTTTTTTTGGCTAAACAGATTGAAATGAAATCTGCTATGCATATTTCAATGTATCATGTCAGAACATAATTTCTTGAACGACCAAGCTCCACGTGCTAGTGCAAGTTAAATTATATTTTTATTCATTTTAATGGTTTCATTAAATTAGTCACTTCAGTATTGCAAACGATAAAAAAAAAACTTCCTCTCGCATTTATGGTTTTAAAAAAATATCACATGTCCTATAATCAAGTGCTCAAAATTACTTTTTTCTAGGTTTTATTTACTGTAGTCATAAACTTTTTTAAATCAGAGCTTTTGTAAATAAGATTTTTATTTTTCGCCTAAGGACTTTTGCTGACGCCAAAAAACCTCATCCCCCAAACAATATCATGTTCTGACATGATAAAAAATCACGTTTATTATTAAGGATTTGTTATAAAGTTATGTACTCAAACTTCAGCAGATAACTGAGAAAATACTCTCCATTTCCAGAACTAAGTTGTATTTCTATTCGTTTTTTAAGTGCTTGTTTTAGAATGATTAAGTAATATTAAGTTTAAATATTTTTTCTTATTGTGGAGCATTCAAACAGCTACAAAGTGTTTACAAATTAAAAGATCATTCATTCCATTATCAGAAACTTTAGATCACATTGAAAAAGTATTATACCAAATTTAAAAAAAAACATTAGATATTAATTTATGAGGTTTTTCATAAAAAGAGTTTACCAAAATTTTGAAATGGAAAAAAGGACTTAGATTTACAAAAGCACTAAAAGATAGATTGTGAAAATGTAAAAATGAATCGAATTTCGCAAAGAAGGAATGTAAATAAAAAAAATCAATTAATTTTAATAAGAAAGACTGACCATAATTAGCCTTTTTGAATAAAATATTATTCAGTATTACTAAATTAAAAGTATACTTCGGCAACAAACATCGCAAATTAATTTTTTTAACAGTTGAATTCGTTTTCGGTCAAGCTGAAAATTGAAACTTCGTTTTATGAGGAATAAATTAATTTTTTTGAAAATGAGCACCTATAATACCGTGTTTGATGTTCATGAAAAAATTTATGAAAATTAAATTTTGTAACATAATTACGGTATTTTCAAACCTCTTTATATTTATAACAATAATAAACATCTCCATTTTTACTTTCATTTTTTTTTATAAAATGGGAAAGAGACGATTACAAAATCAAATTTTGAAGTGTAAACAGTAGACAAATATGCTCGTATTTTAAAGCAAAATTGGTTACAAAATACGAATATTTATTTTCTACAACTTCCTGAAAAAACCATTTTCTGAAATATAATGAAATACATGAAAGTACTGAAATCAATTGGAAAGAATTAATATTTGAGGAAGAAAACTAATACCTTATTTAAATAGGCAAACATTACCATAGCATCTATTGAAATTTTAATAAAGTACGTCTTAGAGTCAATAAAAATAGCTTATACTGAGTTAGAGAATAATGATAAATTGATTTCATAATTTAATAATCAATTAATAAATAATTTTATATTTTTAATAATAATTTTTCCCTGACCGTAATAGTAATTTATACTACCATTTGGGGTTCGTAAACCTCAGTTAATGAGACAATGATTCATAAGATGATGAAGGTAGTATCGTATAATATTAAATTAATAAATTATTATTTAGTAATCATTTTTTATTTTTCTTCACCCTTACCCAAATTTATGTAAAAATATATGAAAATTAAATTTTGTAGCATAATTATGGTATTTTCAAACATCTTTATATTCATCATAATAATAAAAATTTTTGCTTCTACTTAATTTTTTTATGTGCAAGAGCCGATTCCAAAATCAAATTTTGAATTTCAAAAAGTACCGACAAATATTCTTGTATTTTGCAGCAAAACTGGCGACAAAATACAAATATTTATTTTGTACAACTTCCTGAAAAGCCATTATCTGAAATATAATGAAAATAATGAAACCAGATGGAAAGAATTCATAACTGAGGACAAAAACTAATACCCTATTTAAATAGGCAAACATTACCATAACATCTATTGATATTTTACTGAAGTACGCCTAAGAGCCAATAAAAATAACTTGTAACATTTTAAAGCATATGTAAACATGTTTTTGCTGGGTGTTTGCTTAGAAAAACAGAAATCGTTTCATTTTCCGAAGCATGACTGTTAGCTCTAATCATTTTAACCGGAAAAGAAGGACACCAGATAAAACATCTTTGCAATGCGCAGTAACATCCTTTCTACATTAGTGTGATTAGCTACTACTTATACTAATGTGGAATGTAGACGGAAAGTGTTGTGTAAAAAGGCCTCCTTTATCTTTTAATGTTTCGGAAGAACCATGTATATCTGCGGGGGTAGATTACTTGTTTTTATCAACTGAAACGCCTAATAGATGTTAGTTTAGCTTGATTGTTCATGCAGTTGAATAGATTTTTAATGGTACATTTCGCTGAGAAAATAAATATTTTATTTTCAACTGGTGAAGATAGTGAACAACAATTTAGAAAGCAGTTGCGTCAGTGAAAATAGAGGTACAAGGATGGAATTTCGAAATTTTGTCAAATAGGGAATACCTTCGGGTTTATTTATAGCTTCCCATTTTCCACAGGAACCTTTTCTTTTGACTCCTGTTAAATATAAAGTAAATATGAAGTTAATAAATCGTTAAGGATAGTAAGAAGTTCGTACGAATATAACTATTTATCGAAATTAAAGAAAACAATTTTTGCTTTAAATCGGGACGATTGTGAAAGGATTTTTATTATTGTTCTCGACCATAATAATAATTTATGCTATCCATTTGGAGACATAAATCATAGTTGAATAGTCACATAATTAGAGGAGGAGGATAAATTTCCTAATTAACTAATAATTAATTAATTGGTTATTTTATATTTTAGTAATGAATTAATAATAAATAAATAAATATTTTTAATATTATTTTTTTATCCCAACAATAATATATTCTACTCATTTGGGGACATAAGCCATAGTTATTCAGTCACTGAATCAGAGGATGATTATGACGAAAAGTTAATGTTATGTAACATAATGATAAATTGATAAATAATTTTTTAATAAATAAATATTTTCCTATTTCTTTATCCTAACAGTAATTTATGCTTCTGATTAGGGGACATAAATCGATAATAATTCGGCACTAAATTAGATGATGAGGATGAAAGAAGAACACTAAGAAAATGTTGAAATTTTATATAGTGGGGGCAGCCTCATATTTTGAGAGATATTATCAAACAAAATAATGAGTGAGATCATATTAAATCTTTTTTATAAAATGATTGAATAAAATATGGTGTAATTTCAATTCGGTTGTTGCTACAAAATAATGAATGAACTCACATTAGATTTTTTTTATAAAATGATTGAATAAAATATGGTGTAATTTTATTCGGTTATTTTTTCAAATAATGAATGAACTCACATTGGATTTTTTAAATAAAATAATTGAAAAAAACATGGTGTGATTATAATTCGGTTATTGTTATCCTTGTTCTGCACTTGTTTTCATTAAATAAATATCATCCATTTAAAAAAACATTTATTTAATTGCAAGTTATTATAATCTACTTATAAAGATCAATCATTATTTCATTAAATATGAATAATTAGCTGGAATCAGAAATAATTACTGAACATTCTGTAAAATAGAAAATTGCCAAACAGAAACTTTCCCAAGATCTCATTATGATATATAAAACATTTATTATCAATAGACTAATAACACACATTTGTGAATAAAAATATCTTTGTAAAACACTAACCTTTTACATTTAAGCATTTTAGTAACATGTTAGTACATAAAGCCTTAATTAAAATAGTTACATTTCTACGACATTATCATCTAATTTGGTAGAAATGGCACTCTTGAAACCATATAAATGTCAAAGTTTTTAAGTAGTGTTTACTAAATAATAACTTCTTTTGATCACTCTGTCCTAATTAGGAATTCTGCTTCTCAAAGGTAGTTATACAGGATTTCCTATACTTAGGTCTCCTAAGTGCCTAACTATCCGTTAATTAGAGTTGTCGGCAATTCCTAGATGTTTGTTAATGGAAATAATTACGAGTGCCAGCAGTTTGTTTCCAATTATCATTGCTATACATCCAAAATATATTTCCGTACAAATCGTTTATTCAGGCATTTTAATGTCTCTCTTCCTATAGCATTAATTATTGCATTTTAACTTCTAAAATATTAATGTGAACATCAAGTGTCTGTGAAGCTTTGATTTCAGTGTGATAATGTATGTACATATCAAGTATGTGAAAGCTTAAAATTATACCAATGATTTTTAAATTTGAAAAAGCTTAGGAAATAATACGTGAGAAGTATCTTTGAAAAATTTAAAAAAATATTCCTAAAATCGTGTGTGTGCGTGTGCGTGTGTGTGTGTGTGGTCTGGCCATTTAATTTACTAGGTATGCATTAAAACAATACATTTTAAGTAAAATCGGTTGTTGAAGGCTAAACGATCTGAAATTAGAATGACTTTGGAAATTTTGAGAATAGTTTGCTGATTCCTTCTTATCAGAGAACAATTTAGAATTGGTGCTTCCATCTGCAAAATTGCCCTTACCTACTTCAAATGTTAATATAATAAATAAAAACAACTTTCAGAAAACATTTCTACAAAATGACATCAGAAATATAAGCACAAGTGAATATATATAGAAAAAAAAATCATATAAATTTAAAGTAATATAAAAAATGTATAAAAATCATTTCTACTTAAAATCCAAAATTATAAAATTGCTATTGAGTAGTACTTTGCTGAAATTTTATATTCGAAATGAAAAAAAGCATAACTATTAAGCTAAAATATCTCTTTTATACAAAATATATTGTTACGAAAAAATTATTTTCAACAAAAACGATGCAGACTTTATTGTCTATGGAAACGAGTATTAAATAATCGCGACATAAGCTAAAAATTCACAGCGAATTGGCTAGGCTCGGTTAACAAAAACTGCTCTCTCAAGCTAAGCCAGCTACGTAGCTCGTTTTCCGAACTAATCTAATTCCCCTCCTTAAAGCCGCGCCTTCGAAATAGCGTTCCACTAAAGTGGGCGAGGTAAAGTCAGAAATGGCACGCTCTTTCTAGGCAAGTCCTTAACTTCCTCGAATATTCTCTGAGAACAAATATTTTTTCTTAGCTTCTACTACACATTTTAGAGTATTATAAAAACCATTAGCGACCTCATTACATCACCAACACCTCTACATCACCAAATTAGTTACATATGGTGATCTTCTGTTGTGAATCCCCTTAGAACGATTTTTTTCTCACTGACGTGCGCTTCAATTAAAATTAATTTTTAACAATTAAACTATTTACAAATAAATTTATAAATATTTGCATCTAATTTACACAAAATTCATAACAATATAAATAAAATTCTTATTGTTTCATTTTGAAAATTTTAAGACAATAATTACTCTTATCAATTATCAAAAAAATTATTTAAGTACCTACATATCTGGAATATTTCGGCTTGAATTTGATATAAAAATATTTAAGTTCCGATGCATAAATTATCCATTCAAGGTGTTAAATGTTCCTAATACTTGTAGAAATATCTAAAAATATTTAAATTTATCAAAGGAAAAATATAATTTATATAAACTTCAATCACTCATTTTTTTTTCTTCAAAATGTACAAATATTTTTATTTTTGAGACTTTGTTCTGTGTATTTGTACTATACTTTATACAATATAAATATTAGTTTACACATTCTTTTTCCTCTCTGATATATAAAATAGTCCGATAAATGGAAATAGGATCATGGACATTGATTTTATCTTTTTTTATATCTGTTTATCCTTCCCTTTTGTCATTAGGCAGTAATATTTCCTTCATCAGAGCCGTTTTTACTTTTTTTCTTCTGAATAAACGACTCCTGTTCAGAGTATATTTTTTCCTGTCACATCGTATACGAAGAATTATTTGGAAATAGAAAATAATATAATGTGCTATTAATAGCGGGGTATTGTTACTTACGAGAATAGAGTTATTTTATTGCGTAAGAGCTCTGAAGTAGAATTTAACTTCGTCATTAGGTATTTCCTTATTCATGTTTCGAGAATAATGAACTTTTTTATGCATGAAACTATTTAGCCAATAAAATTAATGTATTTGTGTAATGAGCATAGAAATTTTATGCTTTATTTTAAAACCATGTTCTTTACAATAAACCATAAATAGAATATTTCCATCATTGTAATTTTTTTCATTACTTTAATAAATTCATTTTTAGATTATTACATTTTTTTACTTATAACATTATTGACCCGAAGATAAGTCTCTCAATACAGAATTTTTCTCCAAATAAATTATATTATTTAATTGATTGAAATTTCTTTTGAAAAAAGAATTTCAGAATGAAAATCACAATCCTTTTTTAAGTATTCCAAATTAATTTGCATAATTCTTGTGGGCGAAAAATACTTGTGTAGAGCATTGTTAAATTTAGGTTTTATTTTATTTTGCAAGGAATTGAAAGTTTTCATTATAATATTAGTTTGGTTATTTCATCTGAAGCATTCATTATAAAACATTCTTTTATGTTTAAATTAATGAAACCAAGAACTAGATTTCAAATGATATGCATTAATTCCCTTTGTTAGGAGATTAATTGATTTTTAGGCATAAAGGTCAATAGTGGCCTAGTTGTAATCTTTTGCTTGAATTGCATGAAGAACAAAAATACTCATTTAAAAATTATAAAGCCACTTTACCAATCATGATGAAATATTAAAACTAAAAGCTAAAATATTGAAAACATTTATTCTTAGAAATTAGGGATAGTATTTAGAAAGCGTGTTCACATATTTTAATAGATTTCAACTTTATGTTATATCTTATATATTTTTTAAGATTTTAACTTTGTTATTTCTGCTATAAATTATTTTCTATGTTATTTCTTTTATATGTTATTTAGCTTTATGTTATTTCCATTATATATTCTTTAACTTAGTTATTTCTGTTACATATTCTTTTATATTCCAACTTTATGTAATATGTTTTATTTATTCTATACAATTTCAACTTTATGTTATTTCTGTTATATATTTTTTTAAGATTCTATGTTATTTTTATTATATATTCTGTAAGATTCTAACTTTATATTTCTGTTATATATTCTGTAAGATTCTAACTTTATATTTCTGTTATATATTCTTTAAAATTCCAATTTAATGCTATTTCTGATATATATTCTTTAAGATTCCAACTTTATGTTATATGTTTATATATTCTATGCAATCTAAACTTTATGTTATTTCTGTTATAAAAGAATTAAATGAACGCGTTCCGAGATTTATGACAAATATTGTGAAAGTTACGCTTTTTTTTTCCTTTCTGTGTTAAGAAATCGGTGTAGCTGAACAGATACTAATCTAAGTACACATGGTATTGAGGCATAAGACCAAATTATTTACCAGAAAGAAAAGATATCTTAAGTTAAGCTAATCTTTTCGATAGAGAAATACATGGGGAAATGACCCGACACCAGGTGGGAAAATCACTTCTCCGGGCAACTGATGCAGGTGTTAGTCAAGCTACCATTGTTTCAAAGTTCATTTCTGTTTGCTCTGGAGTAAAAGAAAGCGAGGAATTATTTTCCAGTTTTAATGATTCTTCTTTTAATGTTGATATTCCTACATTTATTTAGTTAAAATAAATGTTTGCATCAGCCATTGACATTGTATCTTTCGTTGTAAAAGAACCTAATCTCACAATAAGACCGATCAAATAATCAGTTTTAATTAAGGCAGCGAACAAAATGACACTTCTAATGTATCCATTCTTTATCAAAATGAGCTTTGTGAAATTATGAAATAAAAATATGGATTATATTAATACTAACATCAAGTGTTTATACATAAAGATAAGCGTCTATCTTGTAAATGATTGAGAAAAACCTTATTTTGTCAATAAATCTAGATTTCTATTGATTAATAAATGCAAATTGTCATATTTGAAAAAGTAGTAACTTATACATCTTTTGAAGACATATAAATACAATATTTGGCCTTATTTGAGGCGAAATATGAAGTTTTCGTACAGGTATAAGGACTTGATAAAGGACATCTCTAATATCTCTTAAAAAGCATAAAAAACGTAAGGTATTCAAATCAAAAGTATGGAATTTCACAAAAGATTATTTGCATGCCTTTAACGTAAAATAAAACGACACTTCACAAAATATATCAATTTTCATAAGTAAAAGGAGACGCTTGCTGAAATTATACAAAATTCCATCATTAATTAAAAGAAGCAAAATGATGGACAATCTCTGAAAATATGTTTTCGCCATCACTGATATGCTTAAATGGATTTTAAAGGTCCAAAGATTTCAATAAGGGAATTAAACATCTGGATTGTGACTTTCCTCATTACTACAATTTCTAGCTAAAATTCTATGTACATCAGGTCAAGCTAAATACTTCTCAATTAGGTTTTACCATAAATATTATTCAACGCATTAAACTTACATACAACAGAGGAAATGCATCAAGTGCTGTAGTAAACTGCCTTAATGGAGATGGCACATTCAGCACAAACAAAACAGTGAGATAAAAGAAAAAGGCTAGTCTGTATTAAGAACCAACGTTTATTAAGTCCTGCCATATGAAAAATGTATTACCAAAATGTTATATTGTGACAGAATAATAGAAAGTTTCCGATTGATTTATATGTACACGGCAATGTAAGAACACTCTATTTCGGGAAGAATGATTTATAACGTAATAAAAACATACAACTAAGTTATTATTACCAGTCTATAACAATTCTTCAAAGATGGCATATTTTGCCACTATAGGAAAAAACAAGTCTTAGTAAACCAGCTTTAGGTTAATATAGAGTGGCGGACAAATGCATAAAACACTAGTGTCTTAAAGCGAACGGATTAAATTTAATTTACCAATTTATCTGCGTTTTCAGAAACATAGAATTTTAGTAAGATTCTTAAATTCTTAAAGAGATCTGGGACTAATTTCTTAAAATAGTCGCAGATCAATGTTTTAAGTGATCAAAATATAGTTTTGCCTAAGTGTTTTCATTTTTTTATAAATAGCGGTTTTTTAAAACTTTATTATCTAAATTCTTTATCTTTGAAAGATTGATCGCATGCGTCTTCGAAAAGTTTCAGAATAAATGTAGAATTATAGACTAATAACTGATATCTGAATAATCAGAGATATGAATACTCTTCCAAATGGAAAAGAAATTAATTTATATAAACATATTACTCTAATACTTTTACCAATAATAATAAAGAATTATATTTTAGATTGTTTTAATTAATCAATGAATTTATTAAAGAGTTATGAAATGGAATTTATTATAAAACCCATTGATCTCATCAGTCATACTTATTCAGTCATCAGTCATACTTATATTTAATATACAAAGAAGTTCCGCTGCTTTGCAATAAAATCGCTCGTGTTACAAAGGCTAAGATATTACTGATTTTTTTATGATTTTAGGGTGTGATTTAGTTTCGGTGTGGCCATTGCTTGAACTGAAATAAAGAATTTCAAAGCTGCATGACCCTGTCTGTTTCGATTGTCAATGAGTGGTCTAAATTTACTTAAACTGCAAAAGTGCCAAAATATTTTTTGTTGAGTTATTTTAACTTTACCTCTGAAAACAACACTAGGAATATTTTAGGTCGGTATTCATTATTTTGGACACACGTCAAATGGCGATGACGATGAAAATCCTTTACCAAATATTACTAATGTGACTGATGCATGGTATAAGAATTTATATTTCATAAGTTTTCAAATATTCTATTGCCAACTAAGGATTATACTCCATTTCTAACGGCTTAGACGGTAGCATTTGTACCACGATTAGAGTAAATATCTTTTATAAAATATTAAGATAAGCTCCTGTACATGGGCGTAGATTGTACATGCCGATGCACATGCATGCATGTCAAAAAGCTAATAATTAAAGTTATTCAAAGAATTGTGTACGAAAGCCACCTTCATTTTTATATTTTAGACTAACTTCTAAACTTCTGCAGAAACCATTTAATCTTGAGGATAAAATATAATAGCTCTCCGAATTGTGGTCGAAGAAATAAAATATGGCGGGAAGGAAAGTGTCGCCGAGGCACGAAGGGCATACATCAAGTGTGCAAAGAGAATTTTCCTTCCAGTTAGAATTTGTGTGACACGCTATCTCATTCTGTGTTCGTCTACTGGAGAGCTTTGGAATTATTTTAAATCCAAAGAATTATTCAGAATTTTTAGTGAGACTTACTTTATGAAAGCTAACAGAGACGAAAGGAAGAATAATGCCGACAGAACTTCCGCACGACCAACTGCACTGGAAACCTGCGAAGACAGAAATAGAAAGTTAAGTATTTTTACAGAAAATAATGTAGAATGTAAAATACAACACAGGCCTTAAATCTACGCGAAGATGCAATGCTTATCTTTTATATTATGCGCATAAACTGAAAATTAAGTGCGAAAGAGAAACAAATATTTGTTATTTCTGCTGTTGAGGATGAAGAAAGGGGTGTCTCATTTGCTTGAAATATTTCAAGAAATTCATTGAAGAGGATAAATTTTTGTAATGAGTATGCATACAGAGTTGAGGGTAACGACCATTTGGTGTCTTATTTTGGCATTTTGGGAAACTAGATGAAGACATCTTTGGTTTTTATATTATTTATCTTTTTCAAAGTAGTCTTATAATATACTCGCCTCCAAAACTATTCTTCTGTTGACGAAAATCAGATAAATGACAGTTTCAAAAATTCTGATCTTCATATTTGATTCACGACTAGTGTACTTGATAAAAAATTGTGATATAGGGACTATCGTAATAATGCACTGCTAAATATATTTTAACGACCATTTGGTGTCTTATTTTGGTATTTTGGGAAACTAGATGAAGACATCTTTGGTTTTTATATTATTGATCTTTTTTAAAACATTTATCTTTTTCATAATATATACACCTTTAAAACTATTCTTTTTTTGGCGAAAATCAGATAAATGACAGTTTCAAAAATTCTGATATTCGTATTTGATTCATGACTAGTTCATATGATTAAAAAATTGTGATATCGGGCTATCGTAATAACACACTGCTAATTATATTTTATCTTAATTATTTCCATAATAACAAACGTAATACTTCTTTTTATATTTTAAACAAAAATATGTTTGTCATCATGTTTAAAATTTTAATAAGTACTACTAGTAGAAATGAATATTAAGTACACATTCTTAATATTAAATTGTACAAAACTGGATATTCATCCCTATATAATTCCATATTCACAATAAAAACTCATAATAATATGAGCAAAAGCGATTGTTGATATCAAAATGAAAGAGCGAAAACCCATTGAAGAGGGGTTTTTTATTGCATTAGGAAATTAATGCCTACAATCAAAACATTGAATACCAAGAAATATTTATTTAAAATTATGTCAGATCTTTTTTGTGAAACAATTCTTTATATCAGTAGGGATTCAAAGTATTTACAACCACGAGTTGATTACATAGATTCTTTATTCTAATTGTAATTTCCACCTAACTGGCACAATTGTAATTCATTCTTATTGGCATGTTTATATTATATAAAAAAGTTGCTACATCTTTTCGCAACTAAAATTGGCAGGATTATGAAGATATTTTATTATTTAAGATCGGCACTTCCTCTACAGCCTCGAGAGTGTGTCATATACTGATTCGTATATCTTCCTCAAGGAAGACATTGAAGAGGTATAAGTCAGTAACAATAAGGGCTTCATAAATCAATCAGTTTTAGTCGCAGAGACATGGATGGTTTTTTTTTATAATTTAAAGTTTTATTGCGAAAAGAATATTTTACTAAATGTGACTAATAGGACTAATGAATGTATAAATATTTAGACTAACTGGTTATGGTTCAGAGGTTAAATATTTGGCCACGATTAGATTGGATACTTTGCGTAATATTTTTTTAATAAAAATATTACAAAGTTAGAGCAATGATTTAAAAATTGCATTTCCAAAATATTATCAAAATCTATTTGACGTTCTTCAACAGTCCTAGGATACAAATCTAAAACAAGATGAAAAACCATTATGACATAATTTACCAATTTTATATGACTAAAAAATAAGATTTTTGCTTGGTCGCAATGTATTGTAAACATGAAAATTAAAATTTCTTAACCCTTAAACCATTTTGTAATACTCTAAAATATAGTGCGGATACCTTCAATGTTTTAAAAATGATTTTTAAATACATATGTTCGTAGAAATTACCATGTTATGTCTATTAAAAATTATTCATTTAATTTTGAAATTTAAATTTACCTTTCTGTTAAATTATACCCTCATAATTAATCAATTATTATTCAGCAGAGCAAATAGTACAAAGGCTAATGGAAAACGTATTTATAGATATCTATTTATTTATTTATTAGAGTCTAGACTGCTTTTCCTTATTTTCTTTCGAAAACGAATGAGTAATCAGCAACTACAAGAATCCCAACAAAAATCACCCTTGAATTAGAGATTAACTAATTTTCAATTTCGTTTTCTTTATCATATGTATAAAAAGTTAACTGAAGATATGGATAGAGTGAATCAAAAGATTCTTAGAATTTCTAATTAATATTTCAATTATTAAGATAATGCATCATTATGTTATTAATATAATGATACATTATCTTAATTTATAATATTAAGAAAATGTTAATAAGTTTTCATAGAAATATTTATATATGTGTATATGTATGTGTGTGTGAGTGTTTATGTATTTGTTTGTGAGTGTTTATGTATTTGTTTGTGTGTGAGTGTTTATGCGTGTGTTTGTGTGAGAGGTTTATATGTGTGTTTGTGTGAGAGTGTTGTGTAAAAAAACCTTTGATAACGAGCAAGAAAGGAGTTATTTTTAAATAGTAGTTTTATTGTACTTTTTCATAACTATGCAATCGATAGAATTTTAGCAGCTTCTAAAATTACTTTTAAAATGGTCAGGTTCTACTCCTCATTATAAGAAAGAAAGAAAAATCTGTGATAAGATATTCAGAGCCTTTGAACGAGGATTCAAGGAAATGTAACTCCGATAGCATTTACTTCAATCGGGTGCTTTTCAAGTGATACTGCGTTTCAAGTGAAAGAAATTTTGGTACTTAATAATTAGACTGTCCAACTTCATCGCCAAATTTTAAGTCGTTGCCATTGAGTAGCTAAACCGCCAATTATGGCAATCCGACAATGGTGTAATATGTTGATCTTTATCGCCAAATTTAAATCCGTCGCCAATGAGTTACTAAACCGTTGGCGAAGATGGCCCAATAAGTATGTTCCAAAATTAGAACCTGAAAAGCGTGGAAATACCAAAATGCCACGGAAATCAGAACACAAACTTGAATTTGTATGGTTAGAAAATAATTTGGGTTTATTATATACATTTTATTAAATTTAAACAATGCGATCACCTTTGTAAAAATGAGTCTTTAACTGAATTCTAGAAGTTTATGATGTCAACTATGTATTAATTAATAAGATTACATGAGAAACGAACTTATTTTTGCTCACATTAATAGTTTTGAAGAAGCTTTTTTTTATTAATATACATCATATAAATAAATGACACATAACCATATCGCACATATTTATTCTGAAATGTTACGCTTTTTACACATGTTTTGTCAAGTTTATTGGCATTCGATCTAATTTTACGAGACTTAATATATCAACACTTATTAAATTTTTTGAATCCTTTGCTGAGTTGCATCATATGCTAAATTTCGGGGTGGCAAAAACATAATAGGATTTTTACTATTTTTTAAAAATTTCCATGCGGAAAATTAATCCAAGAATTTATCTCCATTTTAATAAAATTTAAAATTTATATATAAAAATTTTTAATACATATTTCTTATTACGAAGAAAGACTGCATTATTTTTTTTTCTTATTCATCGCAATTAAAAGTCATGAAAAAACTGTACTTATACATTCAGCCAAAGAACTCTTCCCATAAAAATCGAAAGTAAGCTGAAATATTTTAAAGAAATGTCAATAATATGAACTATTTTTTCAAAAATATTAAGCAATCTTGTATTTGCAAGTCATCATAAAATATTTTAATATAATGTTTTACAACATAGAAATACAACAGATAGAATTATAACGATTTAAGAAATTGGTTCCAGTTTGGTAATTGAAATATTTTTTATGAATTCAGTTTTAATAATTTACAGAATGAGCCGCAAAAGCCTATAAATGAAATGTTTTCAACTACTGCATTACATTCATAGATCTAAATTCGCAAACAATATTAATATTATATTATATTATATATATATATACTCTGAGACCCTGATATAATCTTCTAAAAATAATTTTCAATTATTTTCAAACGAAGTGCATGTGGGTTTTCATTAAATTATTCTTTATAAAATCTTACTTCATCCTTTTCATAGACATATTTAATTTTTATTCCAAAATGCTGTTATAGTTGCATATTAGGATGTTTTTTAAAACAATATACTATATAGAATTTTAAATTAGAATTTTAAGTGCCGTAATTGTTCTAAAGCACGAGTTTTTAAAAGATATAAAATAATCTATTTAAATTGAAAATAGAGTACTGATTTCACAAGAGTGTTGCTTTTAAAAATATACGTTAAATGGACACATTAAAAAATAAGTTTTTCATTTCTATAAAAAGATGTAATTTTTTGTGTCATACTTTTCATACAATTTTTAATATTTAGCAGCGAGACAACGAATTTAATAAATCATATTCTGTGCTATTAGAATCAATACTGAAACCACTTAATCACTGCTGAAAAAATTCAAAAACTAAATTTATGCAGTTTTTCTGTCATATTAGACAAATTCAGTAAATTATTCTTAATGCAATTTAAATTAAACGAATTCCACTATACCATTAAATAGCATTGCATAACAGAGCTGAGAATCGCAATTTCAGACGATTTTAGAGTATTTAAGTGAAACAATAGAGGGTGTAAGCCCTTCAATAAACAACATTGTCTCGAGAGGTTTGTAAAATGGCATTAAATAATGAAATCCAAAATTATTTTATTAATTTTGTTCGCAGAAGAGAAAAGCATTTTTTGTTTGAAATATCTATGTGTCAAGAATAATTTATAAAATATGAATATAAGAATCGAATACTATATAAAAATTCTGGTAACACGAACTTTTCAGCAATTTATTTATTCACTAAAAATATGATTCTTTGAGGCATTTAGAACATTTTTCCTATTTGGAAATATTTAGTTGTCCGTAATGATTTTTAGCTATTTGGACAAGAGTTTAGGGGACATCCTATATATTTCTAGATGCAATTCTCCAACCAGCTTTTGTTTTAACAATAGAATCAATTTTTCATTCAAATATGCAAATTAAGCATCTTGATTAAATTTGATTTTCATATCTATAGCGTATATTCCAAAAAGGAAAGGGAAAATGATATTACAATACGTTAGATATCAGATAGCATGCACAATTGAGTGTGCGAAGCGAAAGCAACCTTATAGGAATTGTTTCCGATTAAAAATTATTCAACTAAATAATTCAATTTTAGTACTAAAAACGTAAAGCTGACTGCAGTCTGCGGTTGAAATGTAGATATTCGATATTTTTGAACTCCTAATACCGTCTGGAATTCTCAATAATATTTCAATTTTCATTCAATTTTTGCTTTTATTTTCATACTTTTAAAGGGGTGGGGGGATTTTCTACTTATAAATAATTTTCATTAAATAAATTTTGAAAACCTTCACTTTTTATATTTAAATTTAATTATAATTAAAAATTAGGATTGAAGATAAATTTTAATTATTCGATTTCGAGTGAAAGAGTATAAAAAAACAGCAAAACAAGGACAAGCAATGTCGATGAAAAATCTTAATTAATAACCAAAATCTTATGAGAAATGTTTTAATCATGAATGGAGCCGAACAAGCTTAATAAAAATGAAAAACTGTATAATAATTGGAATTAGATAAAGTATGTGGAAATCATGACACCAGTATTAAACTTTATTAAGGCAAAATTTCATTTCACATTTTTCTTGCAAAGTACATTTTAATGACTTGACTTAATTTTCCCAGATAAATCTTGGAGTAGAGCCAGTGCCAAAAATACTCCCCTCCCGGGTTTTTTTAAATTATTTCTCTGTTTAGCTCTAATTTCATTTTGTCCTCAATTAATAACTTTTTAGCCGTCTTCAGGTCATATTTAATCTTTTTTAGTCATAATTAAATGCTACTTGGGATGTGTCAAAAAAATTCAACCTGCTTTACCAAAACGCGTGTCTTTAAAAGGATATTTGGCTTTAGGTGTGCAAATGGGCTGTAAGATTAAAAAAGAGTAAGAAAATAATAAAAATTAAATAGGTTGTTTTAATTATATAATAAACATCGCTGGAAAAATAAATAATATACAAAAATTACGATAGGAAGAAGAGGAAATACGATAAAGGTGAAATGAGTTTATTGTCAGCGAAGAAGACAGCATAATCCGTGGAATTAATTGAAGTTTATCTTTCTTTTTGAGGAAGATTTGATGAAGTCGTATCTTCTTTTGAATTTTGACATTCTGTAATGATTTTCGTTCATTACTGGATACACCTAGGTAAGCTCTCTGAATTACTGGTCTTAAAATAACTGCTCGATTTTTTTTATTTCTTTACATAGTTAAATTTCATTAGGAGGCTAAGATAACAAAGCAAGAACACGGTATTAAAACTTAGGGTTTATTATGAGTAAAAGTCTAGAATTAAATAATATTTTTTAAAGAAATTAATTACATTTTTATATTTATAATTTTATTGGAGTCGTGTTTAATTTAAATGAGTTTATTAACATTATGTTATCAGCGAACAAATGCGTTTAATTTTGTTGTATTTTTTAAGAGCTAATCTGTGATGAATTTAATGTTCTTGGTTTCTAATTATATTTATAACACTGCTATGTCTTATTATTATTATTATAAACCGTTAATAATCATTTTCGTCGATGAAACGTTTTCTCTCTTTTTTAAAAACATTTCTTGTTAATGAAAGATACAAAGAGAAAGTAAAGTATATGAATTATACTTATTGAGTAAGAAAAATTGGTTCATACTTTCTGGTTCGCGAAGTATAAAATAAAAAAAACATTGTAATCGCCAAAAAAAAAATTAACCTTTCAATTTTGTCAAATCTATATGTTTCAGTCATTTGACCCAGAAAAACAAACCTAGAAATTATCAGGATTTCATTCATTATGGATATTGGATGGAATCAGGTCTGAAACCTGAGACTAGAGCACAGTTTTTTTTATTTCACCATGATTAGTGAATGAAGACGTAAAGGAAACAAATAGCCTATTTATTCCTAAATATAGTTTTACATCAATTTTAACTCATAAAACAAATGTAACCTGATTAATTTTCGCAATAATATTCTTTCGGTAGGTGAGAAACATGTTTTCACCCAATCTGAAACTTGAGACTAGAACAGAGTTTTTTTATTTTCCCTTTATCAGGGAATGAAGCCATAAAAGAAACAAATAGCCTATTTACTCCTAAATATAGTTTTACATATATTTTAAATCATAAAAAATAAAAATAGCCTGATTAATTTAGCTAATAACATTACTTCGATAGGCGTGAAACCTGTTTTCACCCAATCTGAAACCTGAGACGAGAGCAGTTTTTTATTTTTCCATCATTAGTGAATAAAGTCGTAAAAAAATAAATAGCCTATTTATTCCTAAATATAGTTTTACGTACATTTTAACTCATAAAAAATAAATATAGCCTGATTAATTTAAGTAATAATATTATTTCAATAGGTGGGAAACTTGTTTTCACCCAATCTGAAACCTGAGACAAGAGCAGAGTTTTTCCCCCCGTGATTAGTGAATGAAGCCATAAAAGAAACAAATAGCCTATTTATTCCTAAATATAGTTTTACATATATTTTACCTCATAAAAAATTAATATAACCTGATTAATTTACGTAATAATATTATTTCAATTGGTTTGAAACTTGTTTTCACCCAATCTGAAACCTGAGACGAGAGCAGGTTTTTTAATAAACCGTGATTAGTGTTTGAAGCCATAAAAGAAACAAATAGTCTATTTATTCCTAAATATGGTTTTACATATATTTTACCTCATAAAAAATTAATATAACCTGATTAATTTACGCAATATTATTTTGGTAGGTGTGAACCTCAATAAATTCTCATTCTTGTGTTCATGAGATCAAACGCACAACATCAAAGAATGATAAACTGGTTATGAATATATACAAACGAATTTGAATGTTTTAACTGGCTTGAAAAATTTGGAATATGAATGGAATCATTTACTAGGTCAAAATGCTCAAAGGAGTTGATGAATTATGTACTTCATTTATTAGGAAACGGAAGATTCCCCGAAAATTAATGTAACTCATCTAAAATTCCGTTCAGTTTCAGATCCAAATGCCATATAATCTATATTTCTAGAACTCTACGAACGATATTTATTTTCTTAACATTCCTCTATAAATGCGATGAATATTTTTGTAAACAAACTTTAAAAACTCAAATTTAAAATATTTTAGTTCATGGATTTTACTACAGATTTTCTTAAAATAAATATTGTTTCCTGACCATCATATTCCATGTCTGAAAGGCAACAATAAATTTACCACTACATATTTTTATGTAGCTTTTGCTCAATTGTGTTAAGCAAATATTAAAAATCTATATTTTAATTCAGACTATAACTAACAGAAACAGACGTTGCAACTGTAATATTGTGGACAAATAGATTTATCCAAAACGGCACTCAAAGTTGATTGTCTCTTAAGAATTTTTGCAACAGAATTTCTAAATTGAAAACCACAACGATATGGAAACTTCTGAGTCATTATTTATAATGTTGTTTGTCGAAAATATTATGACTTTTTAAATAATCGATTATAAGTTCTACTTAAATAAGATTTCAATGTGCATGGAATCTGTAAAAATGTGAAAGGAAAATATTAATATTAATTAATGATTTGAGGAATGTACGAATGTTTTTTTTTCTTAATTTTGATCATATTATTCCAAAATTATATTATATATATATATATATATATATATATATATATATATATATATATATATTTGATACAAAAGAATCATATTCAAAGATTAATATTGTTTTGAAAAATATATTGAATAGTCAGTTTGATAGATTATTGAAGGAAGAAGCAATGTCTTCAAAACATATAAAATCAGAAATGGAGTCTTTAAAATAATGCCCGATCGTTTTTGAAATTACATATAATAACAGAATTTTTAAAATTATTATTGACATTATATTCAATTGTATTACATTACGCTGAGAAAGTATTATCTTAGAAATTCAATTTTTACTACCTGTTTTATTCCAAAACATTTGATACTTATTCGTATCTAATATATGAATAAACAGATGTGTATAAAAATTACAAATGAAAGCATTTAATAAGACTATTCTACTGTTTATATGAATATATTTGAATCAAGATCGTTTATAAACGTATTATGCTGAGAAAATGTTATTTTAGAAATTAAATTTTTCCTATCTGTTTTATTCCAAAACCTTTGATACTTATTTGGATCTAATATATGAATAAACAGATATGTATAAAAATTACAGATGAAAACATTTAATACGGTCATTTGACTGTTTATTTGAATAGATTAGAATCAAGATTTTTTTATAAGTGACTTCTGACAACTCATTTTATTGATTATTTTAATAGTTTTGATGGAAATCTGTTTGCTTCAATAATTATGGTAAAAATGTATATATTTCATAAATGACTAGGTACACGCAAAATAATTAAATAAAAAAGCTACCTAAGACAATTTTGGTATAAGAGGGTTACATAACCCTAGTAGCACACAAATATTGTACAATATTGATCAATATTCGCAATACTGTATAATATTGCGGAATATTGTTTAATATCATATAATATCGCTCAATATTGTACAATATTATAAAACAGGATCGGCTACCTGGGAATAGAAAGTATATAGCCATCTTATACCAAATTGGAACCATTTTTCAAATTAAATTTTATATTATAATTCCATATTAAATATTATTTTAATCCCTATTTTTGTTATTAATTATTTTTATCTTTTGTTAAATATTATTAATGCTTTAATGATTAAAGTATTCTTAAGTTCAATAATTCGTTATAAATGGACAAAAAAATAAGCAACTATAGAAATTATATAGCTATCTTATACCAAAATTGACTCATTTTTAAAATAAAATTTTATGCTATTATTCCATATGGAATTTTAATTTAATCCTTATTTTTACTATGAATTATTTTCTATTTTGAATCCAATATTATTAATTTTGATTTTTAGGAAATTTTAATAAACCTATAATTTAGGCCACCGATTTCAAAAATCAGTTATTAAATTATGTTAGAATAAAATTACATTTCTGATATCTTAAAGTTACTTTAAAATGAAGTGAAATAATGACCTTATCGCCTGTCCACCTCTTACAAGGTGAAACGGAACTTAATGAAATGACAAACATACAAATCAAATATAAATATTCCTCTTTGGTTTACAAATGAATGTTTGAAACATTACTATTTTCTTTGGTTTACGGATGGAAGCTTCTTTTGCAAAAAAAGGAAACCCTAATCTTTTCGAGCTTCATATCTGAGATGAAATATAACATGAAAAATTTGAAATGGAGTCATATAATCTAAAATAAATAACTGTATAGTTTGCCAGTGATTATATGAAAGATATAAAATCATTTTAAACAGTATAATTATTTTAAATTTAATACTTTAAATAAAGTAAAATTAATAATTAATTGGGAAATTTAATCAATGACTAATATTTCCAAACACGTTTAAATTCTTGCAAAGCATTAATATTTGTAAAATATTTCTAAAATGAACAAAAATTATTAAACACAATCTAATTAAATAAATTTAATAAAAACTATCTTTAAAATATTTTTATAAGCGAACTAAAAAAGAAGTTTTTACCATTTTAATTATTTCTACTACTAAATATTTTATTTAAAACTCTTCGTCTGAGCTTATATAGGATCTTGAAATCAATTATTTTTTAGTTTCATCATCAGACGGGACCGCATATATGGATTTAAAATTTAATTAATCTACTTGCTTAAAGGATGATTAAATTCTGGAAACTATTACAATAGCTTTTTCTAATAAACATCCCAAAAGTCTACCAAGTTTAACAAAAGCATATCAAAAGAAATGTGAAAACTATATTTCAAATTTCAATCTTTTCACGAAACTAATCAAGTTAAATGAAATTCCTAAAAATGATTAAACGGCACGAAAGTCAGAAAATTTTCTTATTTCAAATAATAAATTATAGATTTATGGTTGAAAATAAATAGGTTACTTAATTAAGCATATTGGGAAAGATGTATTAAATAAAAGCAAATTTTAATTTCATTTACAAAATTTAATTAACTAGCAAAGATTACTTAAGTTTGAATTATTATATAAATTATCAATGTACTTTGATAATGATAAATTATCTTTGTACGGGTATACAAAATGTTGTTATTGTTGTTAAAAAATGTTATTTTTGTTTTTTAATGATAAATTATCATTGTACGGGTATACACTGTATTAATCATAATATGGCATCTCTTAATAAACCCATTTGTGGAACCACTATTTAATGGAATACACAAATCTACGAGCATAGAAAACATCTGGAAGTTGAAAATAATGACTTGAGTTCAGTACTGATGATACCAAGTAATCTTAGGACTCTGAAGGACATGATGTCAAAAATTGTCAGTGTTTACCAACTTCTCCTAACTTCAATGTTTTAAATCCCCATGGGTAAGACAAAGTCATTTCACAAATTAGGTGAACTTAGAAAAGACACATCTTTTTTGTCCACTATTTCATATTCATATTTATTACGATAATCACCCGCTCAATATTTGACATGATTTTATGGTATAAGAAGCTTATTTTTATTATAGTATACCTTGTGGCAACAAAATGGAAGATCATTTCTTCCGGAACTTTTCTGTTTTAAGTAAGCCTTTTTATTCTACATTTTTTTTCAGCTTCAGGAGAACTCGGATAAATATAGGATGTGACAAACCTCCTCTTGGATTAAAAGTTTTTTTAATTATAATTTAGGGGTCAAAAAGTAAGAATAAAGCTACTTTTCTTGAAGAGCTATAAGACCTCTAGCTGAAAATTGCGCATGCATACTAGTGTATATGCGCATGCCTTTATAATTACCTTTTCTGATATCCACATGATAAGTTACTTTGTTACTATCTGTTATTATCTTTTGTGTTTTGTTCAGAAATACTGTCATATAAATAAGCAAATGAATAAAATAATAAGCCTTTCTAAGATAGACCAAAGTTCAATATTCATTCTTTAAAATTTAAAGGCGTTAAAGATCAATAAAAATTTTGAAGTATAAAATATAAATATTTTCCATTTTTAATGTAGAGCTGAGAAAGTTCTCGCATTTTTTTTTAAACGCAAGCAAATAATTGCAACAAAACCATCATTTGAAATTTACACACTACCATAAACTCTATATTCAAACTTATTTCTTACAAACTGATTCCATTGATCTTTGGGTTGGAATATTCTTATTAATGATGAATGCGAATATGAAAATCATTTCAATAAGACCTACAATGTAGACTTCAATATATGAAACATCATAACATTCATATCCATTTAAGCGTCCAATGAACGTGCTCCCTTGAAATATTCAAAGATTGATTGATTACCGCATGCTTACTTCCCTCGAATAGTTTTGAAGGGGAAGCTATTCTCCCATGTATTTTACCAACAACCGTCGTATTCTTCCCACTAAAATGTTATCTCGAAAGAGGAAAGATCTTCCAAAGTTTATATGCGATCTCAAAAGATATTATTTGAAAAGATCGATACCTCATCTGGTATCATAGAATTATGTACCAGTGTTCGATTGGAAGCAAAATAGATATTTTGATGTTACTTACCGCTTCGGTGTGAATGGGATGAGTGGCGAAAATCAAAGCAGCAATCAGAGAATCCTCTCTTGACCACTTCAAGACTTCGAGACAAAGGAAAGTGACCAAAAGTGAAACGCAGGTATGCAAGCCTACATTCACAAAGTGATAACTCCAAGAAGATAGACCGCAGAACACGTGATTCAACCTGAAATTAAAAAAAAAGATTATTTCTTAAGTTTCATGTAACAGCTATTGTAACGCCCAGATAATGTTTCAAAAATTATTATGCTATATTAATATATGCAAAAGAGTTAATATAAATAAATTTTTAAAGTCAATTTCTACTTAGGTCAACAAAGAACAATTTTATTTTAGTTATTTTTTATTAAATAATTACAATATAAATATCTATGCGCATATCACAGAATGATAATATTAAGTGGAAAAATAGAAAGCGAATTTCCCGGAAATTTTCTATTCTCCTTGAAGAATTTCCTTCTCTACTCGTAGATCAATCTTAAGTTTAGGTAGAAGTCACCAAAAGTGGATGATAAAGATTTTAAGGAGAGAAATTGGAATTGAACCTAAAGCTTAAAATTTCTTCAATTTTATTTTTTGAAAAAAATCCTTCATTCTAACCACTAAGCCACAGCTGCTAACACGCTCTTCAAAATCATTAGATAAAGCGTATTGTTAACCCCTTAACCGGTTTATTTTCCTTACTATCTAATAAGATACCTTCTATTTTGGGAATATTTTCTTATTTTGAGTCAAATGGAAATCCATGGAATACTTGACTTACCTACGTATTCAAAGTCATTTTACTATTGAATTATAATTGTTATGAATGATTTATTTTTTGTTTACAATTTTCAAAATTCGATAAAACGATGCACATACACCGGCAAGCCGGTTAAGGGGTTAAAGAAAAAAATTATTGATTTTCAGAAGAATTGAACTCCCATTATTTAACTTCACGTGAAAATAATGAAATCCTTGCATGTTACCAATTCAGCTACTGCCTGTTGATTTCAATTTTCATTACAAACTGTTAAAATTCTATTTAAGGTAATAAAAAATAATTAAATTTAATTAATGAATTAATATTTGATAAACTATATTAACATTAAGTGTCATCCACTATAAGTTTTAAAAAATGTATTTGAACTTGAGTGGATGAATTTAATGTTTAAAAAAAAATTGAAGATTTGAATAAGATATATAAATATATATAGGAAAAATGTGAGCTAATAGTAGGAATTGAAAATATATTTTTTAATGCACAATGTGGAACATTATTTTTTCGGGATGTTTTAATATTACATTCCCATTTATGTTATTTGCTAGATAGAATTTTTAAGAATCTCTCAACTAGCGCATAATACCTTAAGCTTTTAAAATAAGTTTTTTATCTCATGCACTATACTCAGATAAATACAAAATTTAATTTCATATTTTTTTACATACAATAAAATTAGAAAAGTATAGATATTGCATTTGCTTCAATTTTTTATAATTTTGGGAAATATATTACCTTTCAAGAATTTAAAACATTAAAAAAATTAACTCTTTAGATACATTTTATCTTGGAATTAATTTACTTTAGTCGAAATCATTTTGGCCTTTAAAGGATAACAATGCATCTTGAGAATATTAAATCTATTTTAAGATATGTCTATCCAGTTTTGGTATATTATGGTTTTATATTTAATATAATTAATCCTAAAGTGAATGTAATTGGTATACCTCAGTGAAAACTGAAATGTTAATGGATTTAAAATACTTAAAAGATTCAGAGTGTATGCTTCTCTATTAGTTATTTTAACCAGAAAAGCTTTTAAGCTGTTTCACCTGCTGTTTAAGATAATGTTCAAAACGTTATTATATTAATTTAAAAGTAAGCAGTGCATATAAATAATTATTAAAGTTCACGAGGTATATGTGTTCTATCGATAACATTATACAGACAAAGAAAAATTCACTCAAGGTGAATAAAGTCATAGAGAACATTTTAAGTAATAAATTAAATTTTATTACTTATGACAAATATTTAAGAAATCATATAGGTTAATTCAAAAGAACTGCGACCAATAGAAATAGCAATTACTTCCTTTCAAAGACAGGAAGAATAATTTAAAGTAAAGCAGAGAGAAGCTTAAAGTTTTCTTTGAATAGCTCTACATGAGTTACCCTGCTCTCATGGGCATCATTGATACAATCATTCACTTCGCCACAGACATTGTGAAGCATGTTCTTTGCTAATGATTCGCATTCAATAATTGAATGTTTGCTCTCCATGCGGCTGATTATTTAAATATTTTGATACTTCAGAATCTGTCTATATACCAATTTTAAATGCAGCAGTGAATTAAATTAACGAACATATAATTATAAAGTGGTTTGTATCATAAATATTGCTCGTATGTCCAAGAAAACTAAGCAGAGCATTTACTACTCAAAAAAATAGAATGATTAAGTCATTATTACGCAAATGAAACTGATTTTTTTTCTATATAGCGAGTTAACTATTTATTTAAATAGTTAACTTGACTATTTTTTATAGTCAAGTTATTTCTCGCTCACAAATAGCCCAGCATGTTGCATAATATTGAACAATATTGTTAGATATTACATAATATGTTTTTACAGCATTATAAGCTATTGAAAATATTGCATAATATCTGTATGTTAGTAACGTTGTCATTGTTAAAAAGATTATGAACATTTGCAAAAGATACGGTTACTTTGCAAAACTCATTATTGACAATCATTATAAGTCCAGTAGTTGTGGTTTCCAACCACCTCCTTTCAGATTAAACTTTCGAAGAGAAATATGAATCATTATTTACAGCCTAAAATATAAAATTTATTTTTATATTTTTAGTTAAAATCCTTTTTCTCATTTTAAATAGCAATTACAGAGCCACTCAATGTACACAAAACCACTCAAGTACGCCAGTGGATTGTCTTGCGCTCATTTTTAAAACCAAATTATTTGAACCAACATCAACTTTTATTAATCCATTAAGATTAAAGAAACCTAATGTAGAAAAGAGTTTTGAAATCACGCAAAACTACTAGCATTAGAAGTAATTTAGAGCAGACAGTAAGATTTAACATGCAGTTTTCTAAAAGATATCATATATTTGCGTGACTAACATCATTACTTTGAGGTATAGATTTTCATACGAACAGCAACTGTTTCCTTGTGATCAAATTCTGGAGCAACTTTGTCTTTTTTTTTCTGGATAATTTTTTTTCGCAATACTAATCATTGAATACATCAGCGGGTTCTCGGGAAAGGTGAAATGGTCAAAATATCGATTTTGGGGTTTTCTAACTTTGGAAAGACCTTTTTCTCTCATTAACATCGGTTTCAAATGTGTAATTTATGAATTGAGCCGGATATAAACATACCCATTTATGTTTCCGTTGGCCGAAAAGAGACGAGAAGTTTGGGTACAAAAACGACAAAGATCATCCTTTAAGTTTTGATAATCGTTTTTGGCAGGTACCTTTGATATATATTCCAAACCCGTATTGTCTTTTATTGTAATTGAAGACTTTGTTATTATTTCAATAAGGGGAAATGTTTTCTTATGTTTTTTGAGAATTACCATCATTATTCAGGTGCTTGCGTGATACAAAAAATGAAGCACTCTACAGTTTTAGTATTGACTTGAAAAATATCATATAATCATAATGATTTTTGAAAAAAAAAAACTGAATTATCCCATCATACATAAATTTAGAAAGAATAAATTTGTTTTAAAGAAAGAAAAGAAATAAAAACAATTAATTCTCCATTATTCATGAATGATCCCAAATTGGCTTGGGTTTCTTTTCTATTTCATTTTGAATTCAGATGGTAATGTTTTTCGCACTTAAAGTTTCTAACCAAACTTTAGATTAAGTTTGTGCCATCTCAGTATTCCGGTATTTGTAGTCCCGATTTCTTAGCAAATCATGTTCAATGCCGTGATTCTTTCTTTTCATTTAAAAAAAATTAATTCAATGTTTTTTTGTTGAAAACTGGTATAATTCTTTAACTCGAAGTAGATTTAACGTGGTTAATGAATTTCTTTCAAAAGCTGGAGATAATTGTCTAAAAATGCGTCAAATGCTAGTACAGTTTAACAGTTCTGCGATTGCTACCAATAATGTATAGGCTTCATGATGAAAATAATTGGAAAAATATCCGATGGAGACACTGTCATCATTGTTGGGATAAAAAAACGCACAAAAATTGTATTTAGATATTTAATGATAATTGAAGATTAAATTATCGTATATAAACAAAAACTGCTAGTGATATGATATATAAGATAATCTTCTTTGAAACTTGACCACAATTATGAGAAGCGTTATTGTTGTTACTTAGGGCACCTACCATAGGCAAGCCCCCGCTGATTATATAAGCAGAATTTAAGCCGAAAGGAGCGTCTCTTGTTTCAAGTAGCGCCAACTAGGGCCAAAAGTACGAGTTAGCTACACATTCATCACAGTCGTTTGGGCAGCCCCTTTTTACTAGGGCGGCACAGTCACACATCTCACAGATAGCACACAGAGCAACCATTCCCGAACCGGGACTCCCAGAAAACGAGGAAGACGAGCTACCTCTGTGCCAGAAGGCCGGCATTATGAGAAATAAATAATTATTTTGAAAATGACAAAAAGAATTCTTAAACTTTAGCCAAATAGTGAAAGACACCAGAATGGTCGAAATTTATTCCTGCACTCTAATATTTTATAAACCGGCCTCCTGGCAGGAGTAGCAGGTTTTCTACAGGATCTGGTTGTACACATTTGAGTCAGGGTTCGTGACGGTTCTTCTGTGAGGTGTGTTAATGTGTTCCCTTGTAAAAAGGTAGGAGAACGAATGTCATGCATGAAGTAACTAGGCCGTACCTTTGCCCTAGTTGGTGGTGCTATTGAAAAATAAGAGACACTCACTCGGCTTAAATCTCTGAACGGTTCTAACCATGGTGGTTTGGTGGTGATGACTCTGAAGAAGAGTCGTGTAAGGGGGTCTGTTGCACGTTAAATCATTCAGGACCAAACGTCCTCCCGCAGTTGTAATGTGGAGATGGGTGCCGGCTAATGAGCCGTCCTCGTCATCTGACCGTAGTTCAAAATTATTGGGTCCGTCCCAAAAATAGGCTTAGTATTTCTTTAAAACGGAACATCAATGTACTAAACAAAACTAACAGATCTGTTAGTGGACTTGTAAAGTGTTATAAGTAACAACAACATTTTGTAATAAAATTACATGTAACATAACATTAAATATAACAACATTTTGTAATATCAATAAATATTAATTTGGTAATATAATACTTATTGATAATACGTCCCTGTACAAATCCTTCAGTTAAAACTGCCATTTCAAAATGTTTTACAAATATAAATGCAAATTAAAGGCTTCTTGGTAAAATTAAATTTCATCGATAATTTCAAATAGATATTTTTTACAACTAATAATTTATACTTCCGTATCAATAATTTTCATAATAACTTTTCATTTCATTTACGGATAATTAATAATTTTCATTTAATCATTAAAATGTGTGCATGTATCCTGTAAAAACTCTTATATTTTGATATATTACTTTTCATATAAATCTTGTTTTTTCAAAAACTTACGAATGTCTTTTTTAAGTACTGGTAATCTTTGAATAAAACCGTTATTACTTTTAAATGCACCATTTAAATAATTTATTTAACCTTTATATAACACCTTTAAGGATAATTTTCTACTAATAACTCACACGAAAAGAATTTCTGTTTCATTAGATTTATCTTTTGTAATAAAATTATGACGATGCACTTAAATTTAGTTGCATATCAAAAGAGTTAAAAGCAATTCACTAATCTTTTTTTATAGATTTATATGATTAAATATAAAATATTATTGCTTAATCATAAATTTTATGCATGTACAAGAGTATGTGTTTCTCCAATAAATAAATGGCTTTTCCACGTAACTTCGGTTATAACTAGTTTAGTTCGAGTGTTTTGCTGACATTTTTAGCATGAATTTAGATAATAATAAAGGACTATCAATTATTTCTTAATATAAATCTTCATTTTTACTATATTTATAATTAATTTTAAATTTTTTTAGTTTTCACTATAACTAAGGATAATAAACATATCTGAAGAAGAAGGATGGGCGAGAAGATTAAGAAGCATATAAAAAATTATTAATTGAAAATTTAAAAATTTGTTGGCAAACTTTTGGAAATACTTGTAGTAAAATATATTTGTAAATTCTAATTTTATTATGGTACTTTGATGAAGGAATAGTTTTTATGCGCACAATTTAATTCCTGTATATTAAATTGTATTTAATGACTCCAAAAGCGATTTACTGTCGAAATTTCTCCATAGAGTTTCACAGAGACTTTTTATTTAAAATTTCTATCTTGTTAAAGATTATGAATAATAATTTGGTCCTCCTAATTTTTTTTCAATTTTAAAAAGGAAGTTTCAAAATATTGAAGTGTAATCAGGTAATATTTTATAGCGTTTATTTTTATATCTTTTTACATTTATATTTTAGATCAAATGAGTTACCAGTGAGATAGGTTTGCGTTTGGACTTAATTTTAATATTCACTCTCACTTCCAAAGCCTTGCATAAACATAGATAAAATTTTGAGTAAATTTTATTTTTTCAATTATTTATCCTCATATGGACTAGATTGTTTTAAAAGAACATTTTTAAAAACAAACATTTATTAATATATTTAAAAAGTAGAAATTTTTTATTTTTTTTTAGTCTTTAATTTATAATTTTTTATTATAAATATTATGGAAACTTGAAATAAGTGTTTATATATTTCGTTATCATATGGCGCCAGTCATTAATAATCAAAATTCAACTAAATTAATTCGCTGATAACTAAATATTTTATTACCATGCTTAAATCGTAACTGTACGAATTTTCAAATCAGTCGTCAATTATAAAATATTCGAAAGGTCGATTTCAAATGCGAAAACATCAAGTGAATATATAAAACAATATATATAATACTTTTCATTTAATCTTTAACATTAAAGATGATCTAAAATACTTTTACACGTAAAAAGGAAAACCAGCGTTCGTAAAGAGATTATATAATTCACAGAATTTATTGCATAACTGGCTTTTAAAATATTTCATGGGATATATTTTCCTTTATTTTACTATAGTATATTTAATATTTTGAATTTAAAATCGGGTATTTCATACCATTCAAGTGAGTTTGTCTCGACATCCGACTACCGTTCCAAATCCCGAGTCTATTCTCAAAAGCATTAGCATAGTTTTGAAATAGAATGCTTTGTTAACATATAAATCTCCCATCAGGTATCTGAAATGAATAAATTCTTCTGAAGCAGAGTTTAGAGAGAAAATATTTCCTGGCATTCGCATAAATTTGAAGCTGAATGATCCAAAATATCTAAATTGAATCTAAAAAACACATTTTTGAATCGTTTCTTTTATTAAACTGTTTCTATTAACATTTTGGAGATATTTTATTGCATTGAAAATAGAACAAAACTATTCCAAATATGGAAAATGTAATTAACGAACTTTTCAAAGTAAATAATTTCCAATTACATTTTATTCTTTCATTGAAAGTTAATTTTGTTGAACAAATATTATACTGATATTGATTTTTATAAGTATCAAAATTCGGGAAATTATGTATACTTAAAATGTAAGCCTCATTGATTTTTTTATAAAATTCAACCATTTTTGGTTATAAATAAGCACTAGCCATCTTTATTAATTAAATAGCCCGAGAGAAGAATTGATTGTATTTTTTTAGTTAACTTTCTTATGGTTAATTTTTTAGTTTTATTAAGCTTGTTAAGTGGTGAAATGAATGACTGGAAAAAAATTGGGAAAATAACACCAATTGTTCAAGTTTGGGGAATTCTGTCGAAGTTTAACGGTATATTTTGGAAGTGAAGGGCATTGGGTGGTAGGTAATATTTAATTATGCGTCTGGATTTCATTTGAAATAAAACTTCAGAAAATAAATGTAATGTTGTGACTAGGGGTCTTTGCTAAGGCTTTGCTTATAGAAAATGGTGATTTTAATAAAATTCTCGAGATTTATCTCAAAAAATAGAGTATAATTTTGAGCAGGTGATCTCAGATAGCACAGGCGTCATGAGTTTAAAAATTAAATAATTAATAAGAGGACTTAACTCCTACTACTGGTTGATACCAGTAGTAGGAGTTTGGTGGGCTTTTTTCATGGTTATTTATATTAAGCATATAAATAATTTATTAACTCAAATGCGTATAAATTCTTATTTAACTCAAGGATAAATAAATAAGTTTTTTTTTGCTCCTTTTTCTTTAATCATGCATTTCTGGTACTTCAACTTTATAATGCATAAATTTCAGGCGTAATTTTTGTTTTATTTTATGGTTATATGATACATTTGAGACCACCTATGTATCCCAAAATAAACAATTTCAGTATCTCATTTCTTGTACCATTATAGGTAAAAGAATTCTATTTTAAAATAACATAAATAAAGAATAAATATAGATTATATTTTTAAGAGTTATTTGATAACGGTAACTTTAAAAATGAACAGGCGTACCAGTTTCTAAATAAGCGGAATAAAAACAGCAGAAAGAAAGTTGCTCTCTAAAGAGAATTCTTTATTACAGTTTTAGTAAGAAAATAGAAAAATTAACTTGGAAACTCGAATGCGTTAAGTTTATTTCAAATTCTAGTATTTTTTTTAGTATATTCTTTATCTTTTGTGTTTAAACACTTTTCAAGGAATGGCCGAAAATTTTAACACTATTTGTTTAACAATTCTGGAGGTTACTGAATTACTAATGGATAACTAGAGGAAATTTTTCGTTTGATAGTTTATCATTTTCTCTGGAATGTTGCTTTTTTGATATTTTTTAACAATTACAGATATTTATTTAAAATTTAAAAGAGAAAACTATTTCCATTTTTATACAGAATCCAAGCTTTCCGCAGTTTTCTTCTATTTAAATTTTATGCATGCAAATATTAGATTTACGAAAGTTATTTTTATTCTCATTTTCATTTCGTATTTCCAAGAAACTGGACCTTTTTATTCTTATTCTTGATATTTATTCTTCATTAGGAAATAGCTTCAGGCGACTTAAAAAAATAAACAAATTAACTCTATTTCCATTTTCTAAAAACTACATATTTTTAGGAAATAGCTTCAAGCGACTTTTTGAAAAAATAAACAAATTAACTCTATTTCCATTTCCTAAAAACTACATATTTTTCCGAAATGGATTTCAAAACTCATGCACACTTTAAATTCTTATAAAAATTCACTTTAAAAGTGAATTCCAGTATATGATATACTTGAATATTTATGCAAAATAGCTAATATATATATCCTAAAACTTTGCTTTTCAGTGACATAGGCGAAATATTCAATTCTAATTCTCCAAGGCATAACATTTCACAAATTTCATCTTAGACTATGCTAAGATCTTTTATAACGCGAACGTAAGATAATCCAATTTATCATCTTTGCATATAAGAGTCGAAATCTTAATTATTGCGCGTCCAATGAATTTCATTATCAAGTTCGCTTGTTTTCCATGAGATGCATAATTCTTAAAATTTCACTGACGGAAATTTTGCTTTCGCAATTGAACGCTATTCTTTTTACTCTTAATTTTAATGTTATGGAAGTAAATCATATTCATTGAGCTAAAGAAATCTAATTTTTTGATTAAATAAGATTTTATTATAGATTTTTTTGCATAATCTTTTAATTAATTCAAGTATGGGTGTATATTTTTGAATAATTTCACTTACACCATCTGTTTGATAGTATTATTTTGAATCGGCTGTGTCAAAATGCAGAGCAACTTGAGCTGATATTTCATTTATTTTGACAAACGCGCTGAGATTAAATGAATTAATTCATGATCCTTTTATTAATTTTGTTATGTATGACGGTATAGTAATCATGAATATGTGGCACGAGCGTCATAAGCAAGATAATATCTACGATACTGAAGTATACTTTTAGCATTGTGGTTACATTACTCGGCGACTGGCCCTAGCTTAACGGGTTCGTAAAGCGACCTTCAACTGCCACTTTGGTGACCTTGACAACGCAACCTCATGAAACTGTCGTGGCGCCATCTACCCGCAGTAAAAGCCGTCAGACTCAATTGAGACAGCAAGCAAAACAAAGCCGTAAGACTCACTTGACGCATCAACGTGATTGTCATAACGCTTGGCGCTTTGAAATCGTTCGTCTCTCAGCCGATTTAATGGTGGGGGAGTATTGTGGTGCTAGCTTCATAAGCCATATAACATCTACGATACTGAAGTATACTTTTAGTATTGAGGTTATGTTACTGGGCTACTGTCCCTAGCATAGTCCCCTAGTTCGTATCGCGACCTTCGCTCGCCACAAATATAAACATAAAAGTGACAAAAATCATTTTTTAAAAACAATTTTAACAAAACTCAGCTAAGAAGTATCTCGTATTCACCTACTTTTTGCTTTCTTTTCTTTAATTGTTATTCATTATCATAAATTATGTAAAAACATGAAATATTTTTTCACACTTCGATTTCAGATGGTACCATTCGAAATAGAAACATTTAAAAAAATTTAATCTAATAACTGTCGATTAAACGTTTTAACTATTAAAGCGGTGTGTTAGCATCAATAACAAGTAAGTTTTTAAAATTTCAAAGTTCTTTAAAAAGTAAATAAAGCATTGATTACAAAATTACATTTTAAGAAACATCACGTAAATTAAATTAAAAGAGTATAAAAACGGAACGTACTTTTGCGATTATTTAAAATAATCGAAAAGAACATCGTTAAATTCTAAAATGGAGTATAAATGGTTCAATCTAAACAGCACCTTCAAGAATAAATGTATCTTCTCTTAAGAGAATATCGCAATATATTCACCTAAAAAGGCGCAATTATCACAACATTGAAACTATAGATGCAAACTGAAACATTTTCAAAAATAAGGAAAATAAAGAAAATTTTTAAAGATACGAGATTAAACATGTTAACTGTAACAGTAAAAAATATAAGTGGTTTATTATGGTACACTATTAACTATATAATGCTGTATCAAATTAATGGATGGTAGCTTAGACATCCTAAGCTTCATCAGCCCCATAAGGGAAATAAAATTTAAAATGCATTATAATGACGCATAAAATTTAAAAGAAATTAATTAAAATAGAAATGCAATCACAGATGATCATTTCTATAGATGAGCTCAGATTGTAATCTGATACATTAAATGCAACTTTTTTCTTTTCTAAATCATTTACAATTTGATACACTTCTTGAATCGCAATTAATTGAGAAGAAATGAGAAAATAATCAGTCGTTTACTGCAGTTAAACACTTTTTTTTATTTGAGAGGCGAGATGCACGGGTTCTAAACAAAATATTGTTACTTACAGACTGGATAGAATTTTTGTCGGTATAATGATGTATATCTAGAAAAATAATAAAGAGCTTCCTGGAAACTCTCTTAATAGTTTGAAGAAAAATAAAGCAAAAGAAAAATAATAACACCTGCTTCGAGAGTAAGTTATCTCATAACTTGTACATTTTTTTAGCGGGGGGGGACCAGAGGGAAGTGTATTTTCTCATAAATCTCTCGTTCGGAAAATTGTTTTTAATCTTTGTTTTCTCTTCGGGAAACAATAATTCTTATAGCAAATTTTAATTATAAAGCTTACTAACTAAAGCTAACAAAATAGCAGTTAGGATATTTTTTTAAAAAGTATTTAAATGCTTATATTGAATAACAAGTGTTAAATATCTTTGTACTCAATTTGAAATTATGTTTAACTCTTTTATAGTCACAATATCCAATATAAAGACAAGCAATCTGCATTTATTGGCTGTTTTTAACACAATGAAATTTGACTATTTGCTACGTATTATTCACTTACATTTGCATTAGAAATAATTATTATAGCTATAAATACAAAAATTATCAAATCTGTAGGAATATATAAGATAATGATTCATATTCATACTGATTCATATCCATATATTGCAATTATTCCAGGACAAAAAAAATAACAGAGAATAACTGAAAATTACGTTTAAAGTATTTATTACAGAAAACATTTGAAACAAAAAAAATACATTACAGCTCTATAATTTTATAATTAATTTTTTTTAAAAAAAGAAAAAAAAAAACACTTTTTTTCATTTTTCTAGAAATCATTTTCTTTTTGGAGATAAATTCCAGAAAATTAATTCCGTTTCCAAAACACTTGGTATGGATAAATCTATGTTTTAGCTATAGTAAAACTTTCCTTTTGAAGATTTTTTTCTTTAATTCTATATTAAAATCAAATAAACAAAATTCAAATCACAAGAAATTTTAATTATTTCCCTACTTTTTTCAAAAATAAAACAAATATAAATTAACATGTATATAAAATCAAGAAATGATCTTTTAACTCGGCAATTTTATCGAGAATTGTTGCCTTATTGATATAATTAAGAGTCCGAGAAATACTTGAAAAGTAATTACTTAAAATATTTTAAAAATTCATATAATTTTTCAACCAATTGTGGGTTTTTATGAATGAAAATTTTAATGAATATGTATAAAAATACACTGAAAAGATGCACGAATAACGCAGGAACACAACGATTTTCCCGATTCATAAAATTAATGAAGTAACTACAAATTAATGAGTGTGTAATAAAGTTTCTTTAAAAACTAAAAAAAGAATATCTCGTTTTAACTAAAATATAAATAGCATTAGATCTTTACATTAATCTTTGCTTGTCAAACTACGTATTGCGAGTTTTTTTTAAATTTATACTTACACTTATTTGAATATCTGTTTCTACCTATACGATTCATTCGGGGAGGAAAAGGAAATTATCTGGAGTTATCAGACCGAAAATGTTTCTGGCTCGTTATGTTTTGTAGCAGAAGCAAACTTCTAGATCGTGTGTTTCGTAGAGACTCGGAGAAATAATTCCTAATAAACCCGGAGCCTATATTTTTGCTAAAAAACTTAATAAAATTAATGTGATCCTAAAAATAAGAAAGTGCCGGTTTTTTCTAAATATAAGTAAACTTTTAAAATTCTAATTATAAGCATAGGAAATGCGAGAGTAAGAAAAATATCCAATTATAAATCTTTAAGCTGTAACATAAAAATGAGTTCAAATACGTTCTCTGAACCTAGAATTAATAGATTAATTTTAAAAGTAAATTAAATAATATAAACAAGCAATATAATTTTTTAAAAAAAATCAATTCCTAGTTAGATTATTAGAAAAAATATAGGAAGTCAAGAAATTTTTTATTTCAGTTACTTTTTATTAAATAATTTCAATTGTTGCTATTGTTATCGTGTTTCACTTTATAACTTAAGGAGGAGTGCAGTAGCTACTGAGGGTATGGTTCTTTGAGCACCCGAGAGCAGAAATCTGACTTCCAGCTCACATACGTCACAAACTCTTTTTACGGGGTGGACTTCATTCATGAATTTCATTCCTTCACACAAAGATCGTAATTTAGATCTGAAACAGAGAACGATCATATTTGACCCAGCACCCCCAGTGGTATTACTCTGTACATGGAAAACCTTGTAAACACGACAGATGTAACGCTTATCACACACGAAGTATCTTCAGCTGGTAGGTTCAAACTTACAACGAACTCTACCAACCAAGATATCTCGGCCAGCAATTACAATTACTGTAAATAATATTAATAATTGATCAAAACATTGTACTAACATTGAATTTTCAGCGCCAATTGAGGATTCAAAGTCAATTGTGGCAACGCAAAATGTGTGAATTTTTTATACCAGTTATTTTAGACGATAAAGTTAGTTTTTGATTATAAAAAATTAACATATTAATATTTGGAAAAAAACTGTATTAACAACAAATGCCATTCATTATAAATTTTTAAAAAATTACTTGAACTTGATTGGATGAATAAAATTATTTTATTAACGACTGAAAATGTGAACAAGATTATTATATATTATATATATATATATATATATATATATATATATATATATATATATATATAAGGGAGAGTGTGAGCTAATAGTAGGAATTGAATTATATAAATAATAAAAGATGTTCCAAAATTCGGTTAGATTCCAAGTTATTAAAAGAGAAACATTTACCAAAATTAATTCCATTGGATACAGTGAGAAATTATTACAATAAATATGCAAAAGGGAATATTAAGCTGTATAAGTTGGAGAACTACTGGTTATATATATCAAATGATTATCATATCTATTTAAGTTACTATTTTCACCAATTTCAGCTAAATATGTAGTTTAAAGCAATGATTCTTACCTTTTTAAAATCATGTACCACAAAAACGAAAATCAAAAATAAATGTAAAATCATAAAAGCAGTTTTTCTTTTAGAATCAATAAAATCTAAACGAAGTCTAAATTTTCAAAGAATAAATCCTTTAAAGTTTACATAACTAATCATATAAGTAAAAATAACTTTAAAATTATAATGAAAATATTTTAATGAAATACATATTTAAGTAAACATTGGATACTAATGCATAATAATCTTTATTATTTGTGAAACATCTTTATTTGCAATTAATTTCGATTTGTTGGATTTCATATTATTAATTACAAACTTAAAGGTTAAGTTGCAACGTTGACTAACATTTATTTTAAATAGGATGTATCAAGATCCAATTTATGAATGTTTAGAAAGAATTAAAATTTTTGGATAAATTTTCTATAATATAAATAAATATCTTGATAATATCTAGATCTTGATAAATATTTAAAAATTTTTCTTTATCTTGAATTTATAAATTATTCAGTACAGTATACTAGCACATGGACAGAGTGACGCCTGAATTGTGAGGGGTGATGAAAAAAATGTAAAAAAAATGAACCTATATCTAAATAATAAATATTAAAACACACTGCTAATATGGGGTAACATTTCATATTTATTAGAAATTTCATATAAATCTTTTATTATCAAAAATAATGTAATCTTCCACAAACTTTGAGCCCCTAGAAAACACATGTCGAAACTTAAGAAAATACATTTCTAAAGAAATCTTTATATTTAAAACAAACTATGCTAACCAGATGGTCTCAGCAGATGTCTATTTAATGTCAATAATATTTAGTCAAACAAGTGATTCAAAGTTTTAAAGAAGGAATATTTATTTTGGAACAGCGAATTGTCAATTGAGAAAGAAATTAGGGGAAATAAAAAGAGACAACTTTAATATGACAAAAAAATGTAATAAAACAAAAAAACATTGTCAAAAATGTTGAAGACAATAGCATCATTCACTTTTTAACGAAACTGATTTTCACAAGAATGCCATGTTCCGTTCCTGACATCATTAAAGGAGAATATTTTCATCACAATGCAATATTCATGCTTGCCTGATTCTAATGCAAATGGAAAACACACTGTTTTCTTGTAAAACATTCTGATGGAATGATTTGAACATTTTTGTGTCTCCGGACTACATTTGTATAAACTAGTTTCAAACATGTCTCTTATGGCAGATTTCGGTTGCTATACCATCTTCTATTATCTTATCCGAAAGGCACACATTTTGGTTGAACGGGAATGAGTTGAATTAAAGTAGAAAATGGCAAAAAAGGGAAAAAGAGTTGCATTTACTTTCCATAAATGCTTATTCAAAGTCCTGCTTTAACTAAAGTGCACGGAAATGTTCGTGACCAGAAGACTTTATTTTATTCGTATGGAAATTTTCCCTCTGCAGTCGATAGTAGAGAATGATTTGCATGCGCAATCTGATTTTGACGTTATTTCTTGTAAGTCATCAAGGGACATAATCATTTGGTGAGCTATGCGACTGTCCGTGTCTTATTATTTTTCCTATTTACTCAAATATAAATAAGTAAACGAAAAAGGTTATTTTGATTATTTTGAAAGGCAGATTATATTTTTTCAATTTAATTGCGGTTCGAATATCTTTATGGTACAACCATTATGCATTTTCTTTTCTGCTATAATTCAAATAGCGACACATCTAACTAATTCATGAGAAATTGGAATTAGATAATGTAAAATAAACTCCATTATTGTTACAGCGGCATTGCTTTTTTTGCGAATTCATTTAATTTCAATACTACATAGCTTTTTCAGTTCTAAATATTTTTCTGAATTGATCTCGATTCGAACTCATATTTTGAAGAAGCGGAAAATAGCAGAATAGCAATATCATATGCTCACATTGATGAAACTTCATGAATCTGATATTTGAAAACATTGAGGTAATTTAATATTTATTTTCTTATAATCGTTACTCTGTACTCTTTAAAATAATTATTTGTTTGGCCGTATGCTTCAAAACTCAAAGAATGAATATTAAAAGTTTCACGAAAAAAAGTTCTATACATTCAACGATAAATAATAAATTAGTTTTGTTAGAACACGAAATCTACACGCTAGCATACGGTTTCTTCTCTGATTTTGAGTAGAGGCGCATAGGGTGTTTTCTCTTTATATCGTTTCTGTTATGTCAAAATATTTTGTCAAATTTTCTAAAGCATTATTTTGATATACAACACTTGTATAGGTTAGCTATTTTTGTTTTCAAGTTTTTGTATCTGATAAATGGATGTTTTAATATTTTTTTACAAAATATCTTATGCCTCTTATGTATGATTTTGTTAACAGTTAAGTTATATGTTTAGAAAACATTTGGAATTCTAGTTTTTAGCATTTTATTTTAGTATTGACTGATGTCTCAATAACCAATTTTTATATTGCAGCAAAGACATTTCATCTACAATTCCGAATATAGTTTTCCCAATATTTCATAATACACGAATTTCAAACCGGAGGAAGCATTTAGAATGATATTTTGCCATATAAGTAAGAAAATTCGGTTTACCCTGCGAGAAAAGCAGTGTAGAAATAACAAAAAAAAGCAACAATGTAGGAACAACAACAACAAAAAGAAACAATGTAGGAATAATAACAAAAAAGAAACAATGTTCGAACAACAAAGTAGGCAACAATTTAGGAACAACAAATTAAACAACAATGTGCGAGAAACAAAGAGGCAACATTGTAGGAACAACAAAAAGGCAACAATGTAGGAGCAACAAATAAGAAACAATGTAGGAACAACAAATAAAGCAACAATGTGGGAACAAAAAAAGCAACAGTTTAGGAACAACAAAAAAGCAACAGTGTAAAAACAACAAAAAAACAACAGTGTAGGAACTTTAAAAAAAGCAGCAATGTAGGAACAACAAATAAAGCAACAATGTAGAAACAACAAATAAAGCAACAAT
>JAOUZG010047704.1:5792005-5827966 GCA_026289955.1 Argiope argentata | reverse complement strand
TGTGTGTGTGTGTGTGTGTGTGTGTGTGTGTGTGTGTGTGTGTGTGTCATCTTCATAAGAGCAAAAAGGTGCTCAGGGGTCCATACCCTAAGACGCTACTAGGGTATGGACCCTAGTAGTCCAAAATTTATGATCGACTGTATATCAAAAAATGTTTTGACGAGTAAAAAACTGTTTTTAGACGATCAAAGAAGAGCACAAAATCACTGTATCAAAGAGTAATTGAAGCCAAAAATGTATCAAAGATTAATTGAAGCCAATTAGTCCGCTTTTCGTTGTAAAGTGGACACATCATCATCATCACCAAAATTATATGCAGATCATTAATGAAGAAATATCTCTTGACGATATTTCTAAACTTTTTTAAAACTATTTCCAAATTTTTGCTAGATTTTATTGTATTTGAAAAAAAAATACTATTGGTTTCTCTGCAAACCCTTAGTTTATCTCTTGGCACAACCCATCTGCTCCTGAGATTAGTAAAAATAATTTGAGCCCCACAATCGAAACAAAAATATCAATATCTTATGTCCCTTTTTACTGTCCAGTCACACACCGGCAAAAAAAGAAAGCATCATTTATCCTTTACAAGTGACAACATAACACCATTTTTGTCAAGAAACCCCATAATGTTTTTTAGATACACTCTAAATTTATAACGCTTACTTATTTATAAAGAAATTTCCTTCTAAAAATAAGAAGAAATGGCATCGGAATTCTCCTTTCTAGTTTAAAAAGATAAACAACGGGATTTTCTGTCTGGAGATCTTTCTCTATTTAAATCTCCTCGATGGAGGCGAAGTTTCAATCCACAGCTCTTCTGTGCTGAAGCTCCACTGGGTGTGTCCGCTAAAGGCACGGGTTTGACATCATATCTATCAAACTGATTGGGAAACGATGTAAGGGATTCGAAGAGAATAAAATGTACGTGACCCAGGTAATTTTGAGGGATATATTTTCTTTTAGCTAACACGACTTCCAATAGAGAGACCAGCTGGTGATCAATTGTTTCAGATAACTTAATTTATACTTGATTTGTCTCACAAAAATTTTACTTCTTTCCCAGACGGTTATATTTCGGTGAAAGAAAATTTTGCCGAATTTAAAGCTGTCTATTCCATTACCCTTTTTTATAAAAAAAAAACTAAACCATTCTTTCGTTCCTAACTGTCTTTTGTTCAGTTAGGTTAAATAACTTTATAGATTAGTATAATTGTTTATTTTACACATTTCATTCTAAGAAAACTAAATTATCATAAAATATTAATTAGTAATAAATTTTATTAATAAAATTTAAATATATCGAAATTAAATTTGGTTTCCTTCCCTTGCATTTCTGATATTTATTACAATGCAATTAGTTATAGAAATAACTAAACTACTAAATCATTCTTAACTGTATTACTAATTTACATGCTTTTTTTTCTGTTAGGTTAAATAACTTTATAGATTCATTTAATTGTTTACATGATACATTTAATTATTAGAAAAGTTGAGTATCATAAAATATTTATCATTTATAAATTTTATTAAAAATTTAAATATATCGAAATTAAATCTGTTTTCTTTCCCTTGCATTTTTGATATTTATTACAATACAATTTCAAAACTCGGAATCAACTTGAAAAATAAATTATTCGAGTATGGATGAAAACAACTAAACTATTCTTTCGTTCTTAACTGTGTAACTAATTTACATGCCTTTATTAAGTTAGATTAAATAACTTTATATATTAATATAACTGTTTATTTTATACTTTCATTCTTAGAAAATTAAATTATCATAAAATATTTTCAATAATAAATCTTATTAATAAAATTTAAATATACCGAAATTAAATTTGTTTTCTTTCCCTTTCATTTCTGATATTTATTACAATGCAGTTGGTTATGAAAGCAACTAAAATACTCAATCATTCTTAACTGTATTACTAATCTACGTACTTTTCTCTGTTTTGTTAAATAACTTGATAGATTTATTTAATTTTTTATTTGATACATTTAATTCTTAGAAAAGTAGAGTATCATAAAAAAATTATCAGTAATGCATTTTTATTAAACATTTAAATATATCGAAATTAAATTTGCTTTCTTTCCTTTGCATTTCTGATATTTATTACAATACAATTTCAAAACTCGGAATTAACTTAAAATAAATTATTCGAGTATGGGTGAAAGTTTAAATTGCTGATTGTGTCACCCATAAATTCTTGTTTCATTAGAAAAAGGTTCGCTTTTATTACCATTTACCTATGAAATTAATAAAATTTTATTTAAATTTATTTATGAATTCTTGATTTCCAAATTTGGTCAGGATTTTGGAATCATCCTTTCTACAACTCATTCATTCGACTTCTTTCCGTTTTTGAAATAAATGAAAAACGGTGGAGTTAGAATTTATGAATTCTTAACTTGAATAATTTTTGTTCAATATATTAAGATTTCAAAGTTTATTAATAAAAATATAATAATTATATAATTTCAATTCTTTTTTTCTGTGATAGGTTATCTTTATAAAATTTCACATTGATAGATTAGCTAGTAGAAGGATATATAGTGCATTTATTTTGCTAAAATTAATTAATTAATTTGATGATTATTAGAAAATAATCAATTAAAAAATTAAGTTTCTGAATCAATATAATTATTATTGAATAAATTTTATAAAGATTAATTTATTGATTATTAGAGAATTATTAATTTTTAAAATTGATTGATAGAGTAAATTGAATTGAATAAAATGAAAAATAATTCCTAACTACATATTTTAAATAATGAATAGAGTCAAGTCACACTAAAAACTAGTGAGATTCAACAAATTTATTTAACACTAGATTTACGGGTGTCGGCCTTATATCTATTTTAACTGAAATCCGTCTTTTTGACGGGTAAATTAAAATACAATTTTTTGTAAATCTTTTTATTTTAAATCAACAGTTTTTAAATAACAGATATTTTCAATACATTTTTTACATGTAAACTCTAGTTTGGATGCACACTTTCCACATACATACTTGTTACATTTAATGCAAATGTTATTTGACCTATTTTTTTACATAACCCAATTTAACAAGATGTTCGCACATTTCGATTTTGTTCATCAGACAATGAATTGCAACTTATATTTTACTCGTCACGATGGTCACTGCCTAGTTCTTCAGCTAATTGAAAAATAAAATTCTTCCGAGATATTTTTACTCCAGTGGCTTGCAAGGTTTGTAAATAATAAGTAGAAACATATTACTCATACACTTACAGTCGTTATTTTTTTCTTTTCATTTTTGTTATTTCGCACGATTTGAAATATTTGGTGGTAAATTAAGTAGCCCGTCAATTTGACGGATTTTCGCAAAAATAGGTATACAGCATATAGAAATAATAAAATTGTAGGTATTTCGGAGGATCAAATGGAAAAATATATTCAATGCATTATATCATTAAAAACCAATTTATAACATCTTACGGATAATATTTAAATGTTCGAAATTCTAAGGCATGAATTCGGAAACTCTTCAAATTGACAGGTTCTGTAAATCTAGTGTTAAAATTAAAATTGTAATGAGGCAACAAAATAATTCTCCTGAATTTCTTTTTTCAGTTTTTACAGCAATAACTTTTTGTTTTTGTTTTTTACTTTTAAATGACCTGAAAACCGGAATGGTATTTGGTCTTGCTTTGATATGAAGGGCGACTTAGGATTGCTTTGAAGCTTTGGGGAGGGGACGCATTAGGAATGTCATCAGTTAATCAGTTACGCAAAAGATGGGGATAGGGGCATGCGTATCGATGACAACGTAAAATACCCGACAGTCATCTTATTTCTCGAAAAAAGAATGTTAATTATGTTAACATTTTTTCTTTCTTTTTTTGTGACAATAAGTATCTTGAAAGTAAATTATATTTTATGTTAAAATGTTCCTCTCACTATTTAACTTCGTTGTTATTTCTTGCCTTTTAGTGCCAGATATTTTTTCAACGTGAATCAATATAACAATATATCAGGCCGTTTTGTGTCTAGTAATAAAGTTTTGATTGCTCATACTGATGGGTTCATGAAGGAATACTTTTTTACTAAACGTTTTTCTTCTAATTTGAAATATTGTTAATTTTTGATATATTTAACAATAAATGTGTTTGATTCTTATACTAGAAGATAAGTGAAAGATATCAATAATATAACAAAAGTAACTTGGATTAGCATTTTAAAATCGATTTTGCGAAACCCTCTATTATTTTTCTGTATTTCATTCAATTTTTTTTTCTATTAGAAGTAATTTTGTCATGAAAAATGCCATTTACTTTCATAAACACTCTTTTATTTGCATTTGTATAAACAAAAATCTTATAGCTAAAATTTAAAATAATCCATATCATAAATCATTTAATAATCTAGCAATTCCCCAACATCAGAGTTTTTTTTGTTTCAAATATTCAATAATATCAAAAATTTATAATTCACGTGTGATTTTGATTATATGTATCAGTCTGTTTATGATAATAATATTTATGAAAACAATTTTGTAAAATTTCTATATCTTTGATATCTCTAGCAAATTTTTTACAAAACCCAAATCTTTTCTGAGTGCAAAGAAAAATTATTAAAGGTTTACTTTATAAAATAAATGTAGGAATTTTATCCAAATACAGTTTTATACAAAACTTTTGGATACTTTTTCGCATCCTTTATGCTAAGTAAATCATACAGGTTGGAACATTCAGGTCATCTAAACTGAATAAACCGTCCGAGGTCTAATGCTCCCATGCGTTTAGAGCTCTAGCAAGTTTTTTTACAAAAACTAAATCTTTTCTGAGTGAAAGAAAAATTGTTAAAGGTTTACTTTATAAAATAAATGTAGGAATTTTATCCAGATACAATTTTATACAAAACTTTTGGATACTTTTTCGAATCCTTTATGCTAAGTAAATCACACAGGTTGGAACATTCAGGTCATTTAAACTGAATAAACCTTCCGAGCTCTAATGCTCCCATGCGTTCAGAGCTTTGACATTCAAGAATTAGCTTTCTTGTACGGTTAGTTTCGAGGCCCAGAGCTCCATTTTGCATTCACTCAAAAGTGAAAGCTAGGTAGCTGTATTCAAGGAACAACTCAACCCATTTGTTTGAACAAAAGTCTCTTTCGCGTCAGTAAATTACATCAAGCACAGAATTCGGAGACACAACAGGCGAATGGGAGATACATTAAAACAAATCTCCTGCGCATCTTGCCGTTTGGGAATCAAGTTTAGCCTTCATATGATGCAGTTTATTTATCCAGAGTTGTTTAAAAACCGTGTAGTATAAAGGATGACACAATGGCATTCATGGGAAAAGTTGCAAGTTTCGAATAGTATTTTATAAAAGGAAAATGCTATCAAATTCTCTGATGGAAAAAAAAACAATATTTTTAATGTTTGAAAAATAATACTATAAACTATTTTCAATTATTGATTTGAATCATTTAATAAATGCAGCTTTTAATACCAACTTTAATTAATGCACTATAATGTAGTCTTTTTAGTATTTATCCATATTTTTATCCCTTGATTTATATAAAGTATCTACTCCAATCATGGTTCTCTTGTTAATTTCTAAACAGTTAGTAATATTAATGAATTAAAAATATGATCGGAAATTAGCTTTAACCACTTAACTGTTTTGCCCGTATGCCGTACGTGCATCGATTTGTCAAATTTTGATAGATGTAAACAAAAAATCATTCATAATTATTATAATTCAATATAAAAATTACTTCGAATGCATAGATAAGTCAAATATTCAGTGGATTTCCATTTGAATCAAAATAAGAAAATATTTCCAAGATAGAAGATTTCATCTTATTAGATAGTAAAGAAAATAAATATGTTAAGTGGTTAAATAACTATATCAAATTTTATATTTATGAAGGAAATAAATGTATATTGGATAAATTATAAAATCTAAATTTTTATACACTTTTTCAATCCTTTTTTAATTAATAATTTTTAATAATAATTTAATTAATATTTTTTTACTAACATTTTAAGAAAGTTTCATTCTTCTGCGATCAAAACTATTTTAAATTCCCTATCCTAGATAATTAAGTACTTAATTTTATGGGAACTAATTTCGTTTAATAGATATTCTTTATCGAGTCAGTTTTGAAACAGTATCAATCATTAATATTAAAATCTTCATAGCTAGATCAGTTCTGGTAGCAGAAGAATTGATCTTTTTTTAAAAAATGCTAGTTGTCAAATATATTTTACTAAGTATGACTAACAAGCGTAGGTTATTGTATTAAAATTTTAACTTCTTAGAGTTACTATCAGTACATATATTAATTGAAATAAATTCCCCCACATAATTTTTCACACTATTAAAAGAAGTTTTCCTCTTTTAGCTGAATGCCTATCCTTAGCAGCTTATAGTTCACCTGTAAGTCAATACTCGATTGGTCACCTATATTTTATGAAAATCTAGGAATAAATCTTCCTCAATTTTATTTCCAAGTGTTTCCACTCGTGCGGAATCAAAATGTAATTAAATTAATATATTTATTAACAGATAATTAAGTTTTAAAAATTTCAAAATCGTATACCGTCATCAAATACACACAAATATTCAAAATTTGAAACACCTTAATTACAGCTGGAAATTATCCATGAATTAAATACAAAATAATGTCTTTACTAATATAATACTAATCAGGTCAAATATAACAAAAAAAAATATTTTCAGCAATTTACAGATTTCCTTTTCAACTTTTTAAAAGTCATTTTGTTTGAAATATTATTTAAATAAAAAACTTAACCAAAACTGATTATTGATAATTAGATAATAGTTCATCCATCCTTATTAGATAATTCTACAGACAGCTTCTTCCCTTGAATTTTCTACCAATTTTTTTTTCTTTACAAAACAATTTAATTGTTTGAGTTAAGGATTTAAAATGTATCATTTTCAAAGCCAATATTGAATAAATAGAACAAATAAATGAGTATACGACTGGCATTCATTTCATAAAAAATAGTACCTTCCCTTTAAATTTAAACAAATAATTTATACTCTGATATAATTTATGATATGACAAGTTGCAATTCATTTTCGCTAAACTTAACGTCTACATACTTTGTTACTTTTACATAGAAACACATTTCTTAATACATATTTGCTCTTCCTAGAAGATAGAAATTTAACTTAAAGCCTTAAGCTATGTGGAAGATGAAAATAAAATGATCCTTATGTAAAATAACGCAAGCTCATTAACTTAAACTCCACAGAGAATTGGAGCAATTATTTCGAAAGATGGATATGTGGTTGTTGTGACGCTTGTAAAAGAAAAGCCTGAACCAACATGAGATAATTAGAAATGTTTTGTAAATAGGAGAGCTAATATCGAAAAATATTACTTGTGATTTAGAAGAAGAAATAAAGCGAATATGAAATAGTTTACAAAATTTGTTTTATTGTTCAATTAGTGCTTGGTGTCAAGCTTATGAATGTATTATAGTCCTTAATTAGTTACCACAGAATGTAGCAATAGAATTATATACTTTTTAAAAAGAAACTCAAAAGAGAGAGAAAAATAAAAGAAATTTATGTTGTTTTACAACAAGTCGTGGGGAAACGAAATAATTATAGAATACATAATTAAGCGAGTAATATAAAAATCAATTTTTACTTAATTTAACCAAAAAATTTTTTTGTTATTTTTTATTAAATAATATGACCGAATAATAATATCAAGCTTCAAAATAGAAACCGAATTGCCTGGCAATTTTCCATTCACCTTTTTATGTATGATGTTCGAACTCGTAGCCCAAGGGATGCGAATCTAACGCCATACAAACCAGACTATTCCGGCCTAACAATTACAATTACTATAAATAATTGATCAAAAAATTATACTAGCATTGAATTTTCAACGCCATTTGATGATTCAAAGCCAATTGTGGAAACACTAATGCAATAATTTTCTACATCAGTTGGAGATACAAATACGGATTAGAAATTTCTAATTTTCTTTTTTTTCTGTATTATTTTAATTCGAAAGTTCCTCTAAATGAGTCCAACAAATTGATTCATCAACGATGTTTAATTTTAAATACATTAAACATTATGGAAATAAATAGAATCGTTTAAAATAATCGCCCGAAAACATGTTAAGCCTAACCTCATTAGTGTTCGGAAAAAATAAAGTGAATTCGTTACTCATTTGGTGGCGGGGAAATGAAGATTTTTGGCGGGAAAGTTAGTTTTTAATTAATAAATAAAAAATTAATGAATTAATATTTTAAAAAAACCGCATTAACATCAAATGTCATTCGCTGCAAGTTTTAAAAAAATTACTTGAACTTGATTGGAGGAATAGAAATTATTTTATAAACGATTGAGAATTTTACCGATATTATATTATATATATATATATATATATATATATAGTGCGAGCTAATTGTAGGAATTGAAAAACTTAGTTCAGAAAATTTACAATAAATGTTATCAAAAACCCAATTGATGACTTCTTAGACAGACACCTACTTTAAAAATAATAAAAAGACTAATGAGGACAGGCAATTTTACTCACATTGATCGGTTTGATGCCGAGGATGATAATTGAATTGAATCCCCATTCTCGAATTGTACACCAAATAAAAAATTTTTAACCTTTAACGGCAATGTGAAACAGATCAACTTGCACAACGGATCTAGTAATTAGATAGGGTGTCGAAATAAAGTTATCATTGGGCCAATTTGGTCTGTAAATTATGTACTGATGGAAGCTGTGCGACAGAAGTAAGAAATTTCCTTTCCCAATTATCTTGTTTGTTTCCGAGATAATTGAAATTTAACCTTCACTGTATTCTTTGGTGGTATCTAAGGTGAAACTGTACCCGTCACGGGGAGAAACTTAGTAATTAATTCTCAGTGGCTTATACCATTTGATTCAGATGTTGTTTCGGTGAATTTGTTAAGTTTGTTCAACTTCTTTCTGGATTGCTGTTGAATCGATTGCTTGAAGGGATGAAATAAAAACAAAAAATAAAATTCCTAAAATATAGCTATTATAAAAAAGGTATTTTAGTGCACTAAGAAGAAATGAAACATTAATAAAAACAATTTTTGATTCATTTAATTCCAAGCTTAAATCATCTACTATATGTGCCGTTTTAAGGAGACCATATTTCATATGTTCTCGTGCTATATAATTTCATTAAATGAAAAGGCAGAAAAATTGCGGTCTTTATTTTGAAAACTAACTGCTCACTATAAATCAACATTGAACAGAAAAATTGCTTACATTCGAAGGCCCCAAAAAAAGGAAAACCAACCGAAGGCTAGAGGAAAAACCAATGGACTGCTTGATGATGGCAACTTCGATTGCCAATAGATGGCGCATGGTGAGTTATTGTGTATCGACATTAAAGAGTAGAATGTAGAAAAAAGAATTTTACAAAATACATGCGTTTGTTGAACTGGAAATTCACTGAAGCTTTAAACATATTCATAAAAAACTGAGAAAATCCCTTCCTCTAAAATATTTAACTTTTAAAAAATGAAAATCATATATTCATAGAAATGTTTTCATTCTAAAGACTTTAATAAGAAAATCATTCGATGCCTGGTTATTAAAACAGTACACAAATTATATTTACGCAGGTACATCAAAAAAATTGTGTTGGAATCATATAACATTTTTTGTCTCTTGTAAAGGTCAGAGAGAAAAAAACAATGCAGTTTTATTTTACTCTAATATAAAAAATGAGTCGATGTCTATCCAAATATTTAACTCATAAGAATATAAACAACGAATAACATATTAAAAACATGAAAAATTAAAAGTGATATATTACAATTATTATTTAAAAAATAATAAAGGATAAGAGATGGAAAAATAAACAAAGATAATATAAATTTATGAGTAAACTTTTTTATAATAAGTGTAAACTTAGATTACAAATAAGATGTAGACTCTGGTGTTTCAGAAACACCTTTCTTTTCTCTAATGTGTTTTATGGTATACCATTTAAGCAATTTTGAGATAAATTTAAACTATTCAGAGTATCCATATTTAATAATATATATATTACAACATAAAATTTATTTTAAATAATTTGGATACATTTTTCAGGAAAAGTTTCGTAGCATACGATTCACTGCAAAAATATTCATACACTTTAGTGTTTTTAAAAAATGTTTATTAAAGAACTTGGTATTGGTTTTCAATATTTTAATCAATTAGATCAAAGTGTTTTTTACGCTTAATTCACATTTTCGATTGATGAGGATTAGATATTTTGAAATAATGGAATCGTATACATAAGCAACATTTCTTTGGAAATATCAACATATTTGCATTAAGTAATTACCTTCAGTTTTTTAATAAATACTAGTTTTAAACCACAGTTTTACTTTTATTGAAATTGAAAATAATCTAGTAGTTTGAGTTTTTTCGTCTCAAATAAATCGCCTTTGAAACTACTAATCTTCATATTTCCCCATTCACAAAAATCAATTATCCGATTTGAATCATTTTTTGAGAGCATGTATTAGTGTTGGAATTTAACTTTCTAACACAAATTGTTTCAAAATATATCAAAATACTTTGAACATTATCCTAAGAAAGCAGCCTCGCGAAGTGATGTTCTTAACTATGGATGATGCATTTCCTAGATCGTTTATAGATTCCCTGCGCCTCTTGGCGATTTTGATCTTCCAGAATTTTGTGTTTGAACGTTTTGAACAGTCCTATTTGCTACAATTTTATCTCTAATTTGATTTATCATAAGCCTTTTAGATGGCTTAGTGTGAAATTCTTCCAAAATCGCCTTAGCACTTTTAAAGAGTTTTCGCAATTCTAAAAGCACTTTAAGATTTTCAGGAAGTTAATCTGCATGGTCCATTATTTCACAACCATTAAATCTTCAACGAAAATAAAATCCAAAGCACTGAAAACTATTAACGAAATGTTTGGTGAGACATCTGGTAATAGTTTATTTTTTATTTTTTCTTTGATAAACGTGATGTTTTTAGATTTTTTTAGTAAATAGTACTTATATTTCAATGTGAGGGATTATCTTAATCTCCCAAGAGGGAACTGTGATTTCAAATATTGTTTTATAATGTTACATTAAAAAAAATTTAGCACATCTTTTTTCTTTCAAACTCACGCATTGAAGTAATTTTAAATCATGCAATAGTATTTGATTTGATTTGATTTTAATTTAAAATTTTACGGCACAAGGGCCAGCTTTGGTCATACTGCACCAAAAACATACGATAAAAATTGTATTCCAAGTATTAAAAAATGAATACAATATGTAAAAAATTGGTTACATTATAAATATGAACTGACAAATTAGTAAAAATTAAAAGTACTCAATTTAAAAGATTTAAATGATACTATAGATACTATGATATATATAGATGCAAAAAACAACTTCTTTTGAAAATGTAAAAATGTTCAGTTGAAGATGTTCTCCCACCATGTCATGAAGGTTTAAAGCTGACGATCCGAAATAATGTAGCCTATGAAGATTAAAAGTTGGACATTCTGTTAAAATATGAAGGACGGTAAAACCGACCTTACATGGTGAACAAATTGAACACTGTTCGTCAAACAAAAGGTGCCATGCATTAGTATAGTGCCTCTATAATATTTAATCTCTTTTCATACTCTTAAAAGAAAAAGAATTTTACTTCTGGCGCACAACAGAAAAGCCTCCAAATGAGAAAAGTTTTAACAAGTCACACTTCTAAAAAAGTAAATTTAAATCTCACGTCTTTGATCTCTATTTTTTTCTTGTCCCAACCATCAAGAGGAAATCCCTTATTTTATTTCGATTTTCTACTTTTGGCTTCTTTTTTCTACTGGTGATATACCGAGGTAGGAGATTTAGACGAAAAACCCAAACCACTTCAAACGAATTGTCTGTCTGGCTATTCATATGAATCGCGCGCCGAAAATAAAAGTGCATTTACGGAAGCATCGCCACTTTTGCTTTCACACCGAGGTAAGGCAGAGGAGGGGAAACGAGAAAGTTCCTGTTTTAAACTAGGCACAACGGAGCGAAGACTTATAACAATTCCCAAAAGTCACTTTTGGATTTCGACTCCCTGCCATTTTTGAATAATCCTCCCCTAAGCCAATAAGATGAGAACTGTAACAACCCCGATGTAGCTCGATTTTTTTCTCTCCTTTTCTATTGCAATTTCTTTTTCTCACGTTTTATATAAAGATTTATTTCTTCAGGATTTTTTTTGGTACTATCTTCTCAGCGATTGACTGGATTCAGTCACTATGGTTACCTGAAGACCTTTCTTTTCGTCCCATTTCTCTACGGGAAACAACAGCATAATCATAAATAGAAGGCAATGTTTCCCTTTAAGGCAATATTTCTCAATAGCAGTTGATACGTCTAATTGAGGAATGTCCCACCCCAAGAGAACCGAATCAGTTTTCTTCCCTTTGTTGTAAATCAAAGCGAAGGCTGTAAAAGAAAAAAAAACAAGTGAAGGAACAAAACGGGAAAAAAGTGCTTTTGAACTCGAGTTTTATAAGCAGTGTCGTAAAAGTACTATAACTTATGCTCCGCTTGTATACGAGGAGATTTCCGAATAGCTTCTACGCACCATAAACTGCAACAGGTACTTTTGAAGACTCGCAGTTTTACAGTGTTTGGGTGAGAGTTTCAGAAGATAAATGCCCTTCCTTCATAAATACTTGAGTAGAACATAAGAAAGTTCGAGCGATTTAAAATTGTAGGATAAATTCCTTATAATGGCCATGCATGTCAATCTGTATTCTCCAAAAATTGTGTAAAAATCAGTTAACTCTTATTTTACTCATTCGTTTTAGATAAAATATTAAAGACAAGAGTTTCGTTCGAAGCACTGACATCTTACTGAATTTCAGAAGCAAAGTGAATAGTATTTCACTTTTATGCCAAAAAAGAATGCAAAGAGCTACTTAATTTCTGAAGAATTCTTTATTCGATATAATTATAACCATATCTATATTATTTTATGAAATTTAATATTGCGTTTGTTTATGTATGCGCGATGCGTGCGTGTATTGTTTTCTCCCATGAGAGATGTATTCGTTAAAAATTCGTTTTAAATAAAATTTTGAAGACTGGTGTTGCGTTCGAAACACTGATGTCTTACTGAATTTCAGAAACAAAGTGAATACTATTTCGCATTTATGCCAACAAAGAAAGCAGATAACTATTTAATTTCTGAAGAATTCTTTATTCAATATAATTATAACCAAAATTATATTATTTAATGAACTTTAATATTACGTGTGTCTGTGCACTCGCGTGCGTGCGTGTATTGTTTAATTCCATAAGAAATGTATTCGTCAAAAATTCGTCTTGAGATTTTAATAAATTGTCATTGTTTGAACATCCGAAAGTTTCAAAAACTGAATTATTTATGTCTGCCGATATGTCTATGAACATGATATCTCAGAAATGTAGAATTCTGGAAGGCAGGAAGTACAGTCCTCCATCAAAACTCCCGATTTACATTACATATTGTATGAAACTCATGCATGAATAATATGCTATTCGAATGTATGTGACCACGATAAGTCAAAAAACGTATTGAGCACTATTGGTAAAATTCGAGAAATCATTTTATCAAAATGTTAAATGTGTGTATTTTTCATCAAATACATCAAAACATTTACTGCCTTTCAATCATTTTATTCTAATAATTGTGAAAGCATTAAAAAATCAACGTATAAGATAAAGATAACGTATAAATCAACGTATAAGATAAAGATAACGTATAAATCAACGTATAAGATATGATTGCCATTTATACACTGAAGTGACAAAAGTCATGGGATAGCAATATGCAAATATACAGATGGCAGTAGTATCGCAGTGAAAAAGTATAAATGCGCAGTCCGTTTTCCAGAGCTTTCATTTGTGTTCAAGTTATTCATGTGAACAGATTTTTTCATGATTTATGGCGGCACGACGAGAATTAACAGACTTTGAACGTGGTATGTTAGTTGGGGCTAGACGCATGGATCATTCCATTGCGGATATCGTTAGTGAATTCAACATTCCGAGATCCACAGTATCAAGAGTGTGCTGAGAGTATGAAATTTCAGGCATCCCATCCCATCATGGACAGCGCAGTGGGCGACCACCTGCACTTAACGACCGAGACCGCCGACGTCTGTGTAGAAGGGTCAATGTTAATAGACACGTAACACTTCGTCAAATAACTGCAAGAATCAATGTGGGACGTACGAGGGACGTGTCCGATAGGACTGTGCGGCGAAATTTGTCTTCCTTGGGCTATGACAGCAGAAGACCGATTCGAGAGCCTTTACTGACAGCACGACATCGCCTGCAGCGACTCTCCTGGGCTCGTGAGCATATCGACTGGTCCCTAGACCAGTGGAAAACCGTGGCGTGGTCAGATGAGTGACGATTTCAGTTGTTACGAGCTGATGGTAGAGTTCGAGTGTGGCGCAGACCCCACGAAGCCATGGACCCAAACTGTCAGCAAGGCACTGTTCAAGCTGGTGGTGGCTGCATAATGGTGTCGGCTGTTTTTACATGGCATGGACTCGGTCCTCTGGTGCAACTGAACCGATCATTGACTGGAAATGGTTATGTTCAGCTGCTTGCAGATCTCTTGCAGCCATTCATGGACTTCACGTCCCCACACAACGATGGGATTTTTATGGATGACAATGCTCCATGTCACCGGGCCAGAACTGTTCGTGATTGGTTTGAAGAACATTCCGGACAATTTCAGCGCAGGATCTGGCCACCTAGATCGCCCGATAAGTATCCCATCGAGCATTTATGGGATATCATCGAAAGGCCCGTTCGTGCCCAAACTCCTGCACCGTCCACACTTTCACAATTATGGACGTCTATACAGACAGCATGTCTCAATATTCCTGCAGAGGACTTCCAACGACTTGTGGACTCCATGACACATCAAGTTGTTGCACTTCGTCGGGCAAAAGGAGGACCGACACGATATTAATAGTCATCCCATGACTTTTGTCACTTCAGTGTATATACTTTTGGAAATACGAAGGGAGTAATCAGCTGAGTATATCTAGCAGAGTATAAAAAATGCGAATGGTTTTTTTAAACATCAAGGTTAAACATAAGAATTAGTAAATATAATGATAAAGATGGTAATACAATATTTTTGAAACCCGCTTTAATTAAAAATACACTATATGGTATCAACAATAAGTAGATTCATCTTATATCCCTGTTTAAAGTTGAATAATAGAATACTTTGTCAGTGTGTTTGCTAATATTGTCAACTGAAATACACCTTGGAATTTTACTTCTCCAACCTGAAAACCCACTAATTGCAGAATGCCATAGTATGATTATATAAAATTAGATTGAAAAGATCTCGATGGCTGCGGATATGAACAATAACAATGATTTTTCTAATATTGTCATTTGATATAAAACTTGAAATTTTACTTCTCCATTCTGAAAACCCACTAATTGTAGAATGCCATACTAATGATGGTATAAAACTAGACTGGAAAGATCTCGAAGGCTGCGAATACGCACAATAACAATGTTTATCTTATACCCTTGTTTAACGTCGAATAATAGAATACTAAGCCAGTGTTTTTCTAATATTGTCCACAAATATTAATCTTGGCATTTTACTTCTCCATTATGAAAATGCACTAATTATAGAATGCCATACTAATGATGATATAAAACTAGACAGGAAAGATCTCAATAGCTGCGAATACGCACAATAACAATGTTTATCTTATAGTTTAGTTTAAAGTTTAATAATAGAATACTATGCCAGTTTTTTTCTAATATTGCCAATTCATATAAACCTTGAAATTTTACTTCTCCATTATAAAAAACCATTAATTGTAGAATGCCATACTAATGGCATTCTACAATTAGTATAGTATAAAACTAGACCGGAAAGATCTTGATAGTTGCGAATACGCACAATAACTATGTTTTATACCCTTGTTTAAAATCGAATAATAGAAAACTATGCCAGTGTTTTTGTTAGTATCGTCAACTGATATTAACTTTGGCATTTTACTTCTCCATTCTGAAAATGCACTAATTATAGAATGCCATACTAATGGTCATACAAAACTAGAGCGGAAAGATCTCGATGGCTGCGGAATATAATATGGTAACAGAGTAGTAGCAGCGCATAGCTGTTTCAGAGTTTCACATAATAAAAAATTGCTTCAAGGCTTTTAAAGCATAAAAAGATTTACGATGGAAGAAACTATTCTTTTCCGAAAATATTACAAAGTTTCCATTTCACTGCTTTATGTTCAAGCAGTTTTTATTAGGGCTATACCTGTTCTTCAAGAGGTTTTTTCCTTTATGAAAAATTGATTTTTTTTAACAGTGCTGGTTCTTTAATATAAACTCAAGGAGTAAAATTAATTGCGCAATAAATTTTCTCCCAATCGGAATGGCAAAAAGATTTATTATCTTAGAATTTTATGTAAATAGAAAACATCAAGTACTTTTTCAGCAAGTGGGAATATTAGTCAATACAAAAAAATTAACATTTTGACAAATGGCTCATATTATTTTACCACTAATTTTTTAATTAAATGTTTATTTTATAATATTTAGTATGATTGAGAAATAAAATTCAGTTTATACTGTTTAAATCCAGCTACATAAAATTGTGTTTTTTTATCATTCCGTTTCAAAAGTCATTCACATTCTTATAGATATTCATTAGTTTTTTCCTTTATAAAATAATTATTATTATCGCACACTGTTTTAAATAAATAAATTTATTTTATTCTCAAATCATTGTTAAACATATGTTCCACACATGTTATAAAAATATTTAATTAAAGTTTAATTATTTTGTCATTTGTCATACGTATTTTTCAGTATACACGTAAAATAATCAATTAATCGCCTTATATGAATTTTTAGCACTATTTCAAACAAAACACAGTTTTGAATAATAACAAATAATCATATCAAGAATTTTGATGATGAAAAATGCCGTAAAGATAACCTAGTTGTGAGATTGTTAAATATAAATTAGTTGATTTATATTTGAAACTTTTTCAGACAATGAAATAAAAAGTCATCATATTTCGAATCAATCTAAACCAAAATAGATTTAAATTAGTTTACGTTTTAATTGTTTGTGACTAATTTTGCCATTAATACTAAAAAAATTTGGGACGATAAAATAGTATGACCAAGATGGAATAAAATCAATTGATTTTTATTTTTATTCATTCGCGGAAAATAATAAACGATTTTTAAAAAATGCCTTTATACGTCCGAATGATGAAATATATAGAATCGCGTGTTTGGTCTGACCCAGTCTAGACTTCAAGTCTGAAGTCGTTTGCTCCACGAATATGCAATTTAAAATCAAGTCTGATCTGAATATAAAACATTTACCGTTTTTATTCATTGTTCACCATACCATCTAGTCGTTTTATATATATGCAAACAAAAACTCACCGAAAATTACTACAACCTTTTTTTTATCAGATGCGCAAAGGCTTTTCTTTCGATCTACGATTGCAATTTGTTTTCAGGGTGTGGGGGAAAATTCCCACCACACTCTTCCTCCTACCTCCAAAAGGGCAATAAAAGACAAAAACAGCTGTTGACACCAGGATGTTGAATATTTCTCACATCTCTTCTCAATCAAATAGAAGGAAGGAAGAAAAAAAAAGTCGGAGCATAAACCAACTTCGCATCGGATTCCAATTTTTCTGGCTTCGGACAAACGTACTAGGGAAACCATAAAAGATGCTCCAATAAGAAAGCAAAAACAAATACTTTGAACCAGGGAAGTGAGGACAAGAAAAAAATATTTAGAGTAGAAAGAGGGAAGAAAAAAACGCGTCCCGGTCTACAGAAGTGTTTTCCTTCGCGCCTGTATCAGCAATTTTCACTTTGATCCAGACGGAAGGCGGCTCCAAGCTTCTTCGAAATAGTCTATGATAATAAACTGAGTTCGGGATCTTTGCAACTCTTCGACGAAAGCTTTCGAGTCCGTGATGCTGGTAGTGCGGATATATATTTTTATATTCCCCTTGCAGATATGGGATCCTTAGGATGTACTCGGTATACTGTTTTTTGAATCCTGACTGCTCTTTGGAAATGCATGTTTTCGCAACAGAAAAATAAATCTTCAATAAAATAGAACAAAATAATGGTAAACCAGAGATAAAGTTCAATGTAGCCACATAATTCAATTAACTATTTGTAAATATCATGTATGGATTATGATACTCACATTATGTTCATAAAGAGAAAGCTAACTTATTAAAGGCAAGATGCTATAAGACAACCCCTGAAGCATGCAAAGCTAACCATCCTTTACAATATGTAGGTCGGCTTTCTGGCACTGATGTAGCGCGTCTTCCTCGTGCTGTGGGAGTCCCAGTTTGAGCATGGTTGTTTTTCTATGTATTATCTGTGATATGTGTGACTGTGCACCCCTGTAAAAAGGGGCTGTGCAAGCAAATGTGATGAGTGTGTAGGTAAGTCGTACTCTTGGCCCTAGTTGGCGCTACTTCAAAATCCAGAGGCGCTTCTTTCGGCTTAAATCTGCTGCTGTATCAGCGGGGGGCTTGTCCATTGGCAAGTGCCTTAAGTAACAACAGCACAATTTGTAGCACAGAACCTGGTGAGGCATTATTGATTGTAATGACAATATACAGATGGATTCTTTGAATTATTGAGGGTTAAATCACAATTGGATCTTAGTATTATGTGGTACAAAGCAAATACAATTCCTTACTCCAAAAATATCTTGAAAGATGCCGAATAGAATCTGGTGACGAATTATTTTTTAGAATGACGGTACGTAGATGGATTCTTGGGATGATAATTGGATTGCATCATAATTGAATTTCAAAAACATATTGTGCATGGTAACCACATGGATTTAATTAGGAAGACTACTACTACAAGTATTCCTAATTAAATCCAATAGCCACAGTACAATTATTCTGGTGAGAAGCCCGTCCCGTCATTGACATGAGGTATCTGCCCCTACCCCCACTATTTTTGTACCCATCCGTGTAACGAGAGCCAATCAACAAACCGGAAGCGTGGCATCCTCAGTTTCTCCCGATGGAAGATGGTGCATGATAAATAAGATTTCCCAAAGAAAAGTGTTCATTTTCTTTGTATCTGTTTGGTGCAATGGGACTTCCTGACTAATCAGTAATTTGAACAAAAATCAAGCAAAAGTAGGAAAAGTAATCAAAAGATTTATGGGCAACCAGAACAATAATCGAATACTTTAACACATGTATGTAAAATTACATACCTTTTTAAGAAAAGAGAAATTCTGTATCTTCTATAATTATTTGTTTTATGTTAGAAGACAGTGTATTATAACTATACAGTGTATGCAGTTTATGCAATTATATTACATGTTGATAATGTTAATCTGTAGAAATAAAAGAATTTAATTGAGTTTATGGAGGTTTTATACAATTTACGAATATAATAATTGATTTATTGTCAGTAATATAACACGTAATGAAATCAAAGAATATTATTACTTTCTCATTATTCATTGAAACTAAATTGTGTTTTACGTCTAATACAGCTTTTCCTTAAAGATGTGATACTTTTAGTGTTTATGCTCTGTCTATAAAATTGATACTTGACACTAGCATAACAATGGAACGAAGTCGATATGTTTGGAATTCACTACATACTATTATAGATAAACTATTTTTAAATATCTTGCCTTAAATTGTCTTATCAATTTTTGTTTTTTTAAGTCTAAAAAGCCAAGCACTTTAATAATTAAATCTAATATTTAAATGAAAAATATATTTTTAAAATTAGTTTAAACCTTAAAATTATTATTTACATTAAGAAACAGGTATTCTTTTAAAATAATCTAATTTATGAATGAAAAAATAGGTTACTTGGGTAAGAACTTAACTCCTCTGAAAATTAGAACTAATATTAGTACTCCCACGAGATTAAGTTATTAAAAGAACAATCTTCAAGAAAAAGTGTTTAATGTTGTGGAAGGACAAAAAGGTGACTCACAAAAAGAGAGAAAAAGGGGAAAAAATGTTCGAAGAGTATGAGCATAAAAGGAAAAGAAAAGCTTGTGTATTTTCCTTTTTCCTTCGATAAAATGAAAGGATAGAAGGTAATAAAATAATAACACTTTTTAAATACATTGTGAAACTTAATAAATCAATGATTTATCAATCCTGACAGCTAATTTTATAAAACTTAAAAAACATAAATCTAGTTTCATAAATAACACTTTTCGCAAATTAAAAACGTTTAGATGACATTAATTAATTAAGTTAAATAAATACCCTTCGTCATTAAAGAGTAATTTAAAACAAATTACTGTAGAGGGAGATGTTTTAATTAAATCATTATACGGAATGAATAATACATATCGTGTTATGAAGAAATAAATTAATGAAAAAATTTTGCTTTTAAAGAGCGAAGTATGAGAAAAGATATGAAATTCATAATTTTCGGCTTTGAAAGATTATGTAGCATTTTAAGATTTTTTAAAACTGAAATTGAAGTTGTTAAGCTCAGTTTAAATGTATTATCATCTCTTTTCAATGCAGCAAAAGGATATTTAGAATGGATTTTTAAATATTTAATAATGTTCAAATGATAACCTTGACAAAAAAAATTTGGAAATTCTTCTTTATATTAGTGGTCGATTCTTTATCCTCATTGTCTTCAAATAGGCCTTAGCATTTCTGAAATGCAGATTATTATTTGTTTTTTTAGCAAAAAGTTACAAACTAGACCACAAAAAACTACGTGAGTTTAACCCTTTATCTACTGACGGTACTTATAAGTACCATTTAGATCTGGATAATATTTTCGTAATATAATTATTTTAGCCGATGATATTCTAAAAAACACGGAGAATGTAACCAAAAAAGCAAGAAGTTAATATAAGCTGAAAGTAGGAATGAAAGATATTTAATTAATAATTAAATTAATTATTTTTAATAATTGAAATTTTTCTCTTGGGTTCTCTGGGATTATTCTGCATGGAAACTTAAGTACTGGTGGAAAAATGAAATTGGAAAGTTGATGGCAACATAATTCAGTAGATAAAGGGTTAATGAATTGTATAGATAAAAAATGCTTTCTTTACTCAATAGATAATCTGGAATTTACCCCAATAGGACTGTCTTAAGAAGCAAAATATAAAATAAAATATCATCTTACATTTAGTAATAGAGATTTCAAAATGTACTTTTTTTAGGCTTTTACTGCTAATTCATAAATATGTGGGAAAAAAATTAAATATGTTTTTTTTAAAAAATATATTTGCTTTTAATTATAAAAAGGCGTACACATGAATATAAATTCATCTCTCCACCCTACATTTCTCATCTTGGGATGTATGAACTACTTTTTCCCACTGTGAATGAAATTGATTCAATGAATGATTTTGTTATTAGCTATTTTAATAATACAGATTTCCACATGAATATTTTAAAAGATATTAGTGTGAAAACTTCCTTGTACTGTATTGCCAACTATTTAATTAAACTCAAATGAAATTTCACAATATTATTTCAATAATACAAAATCTTAAGGACGTTTTAATAAAAATGTAAGAAAATGTTTACTATATACAATAAAAAATGCCTCAGAAAATTCATTTCCAAAAATAGAATTTATATGCAAAGAAAAAAAAATTATTCATTAAATATTTTTATGGAGCAAACCTTTATATATTATGAACTTCTCATTGACTTATTTAAATTGCATTTAATAATGTATTTAAATTCGATTAAGAATTTGAAAAGGAGATTTTTCATAAAATCTCCTTTTCATGAAAGCTTCAAATTTAGTAATTTCAGTACGAACAGATAAAAAATCAACAATACTAAAACCAGTTTTAAGGTCTTGTAAATTTTCCATACAGTTGAAATATATATTTAAAAAAATACTTTTATTTGCCCTTGTACTAAATATATGTTCAAAATTAATTTAATTGTCAAATCTTTTTTCTATCGCGTTGATTTAAAATTTACACACTCGTTTAATCGGTGATAATACCCTATTTTAATATTTTAAAAACTTTATGATCAATGAATAAGTTTATATAATAAAACTATATTTAAATATGAGTTATATCCCCTATTAATTAATCTAAGAAAAAAATTTCATAGAATTTTTCATAATTTTGATAATGAAATTTAAATTAAGAATTAATTAGAATCAAATATTAGTATAACTATTAATAGCTGTCATAGTAGCTACTAATTTCTGTTTTTCAGTAAAATTTTACTTTAATCGGTGAATAACAAAAGTATGATAGAAATGAAAGCATGTTTTAAAGATTGTATTTGACAGACAGATTTGTTGTAAAAGCCGATTAGCTTATCACTCACAGAATAAGCTAATCGGCTTATTTAGCAAAAGAAATAAGCCATAAAAGTCAGAGCGATCAGATACTAGATCCATAAACAATAGATCTTATATTAATACAACACCTCACGTTTGTGGGATTTGATTTGAACTAAATTATTATAATAATAATTACTAATGAATATTTCCTATTTTAGAAAATAGCAAGAAATTATTTAAAATATGAATACAAAGACAACTATTCATTCGGAAATATAATTTTTAACCCCTTCGAAAATAATGACGTGTCTGACACGCGCATCGAATGACTGAATTTTAAGTTTCAAGTCTGCAACTAAGCCAAAAAATTAAGTATTTAAATATGCGAAAATCATTTCAAAACGCTTTGAAATCCCATATGCTCCATATATTATTAAAAAAATCTAATTAACAATAAATGACGAAAATAGGATATCATCTAATTAGAAAGATAATAAAATGGTAAGTCAAGGGATTAAGAAATATAAAAATGGAATTATTATTTAACAACTTTATTCGAAGATCTTTAATTTAATGTTTCGAGAAAATATATATTTATATATTTTTAGTCTTCCAGAAAGCGATTAAAAATCATTATTCCTTTCTACTGTTTTATATTTATTTAGAAGTCTTTTCTTCTATAACATTCGCATTGTTAGTGTTATTCAACTTTAAACAGCCCATCCGTTTCTACTTATATATTTTGCTTGGTTTGAAAAGTATTTTACTGGTAATTTTTTGTAATAAAAAAAACAATTTTTTAAAATATGGCTTATTAGAACTATTTTCTCGAAATTATCTTGGAACTTACATTAAAGTTTGGAAAAATTAAGAAACTTTATCAATTACGAATTTGATACATGTGTCGTCTGTTGCTTTTATTATTATTATTATTTCATACTTGTAAGCAAAAACAATAAATGAAATTCAAATAATAATAATACAAGAGTTATAAATATAGAAATAATTGACAATCTTTTAATAAAAGGAGTTTGAAAATCTTTTCTGAATAAAAAAAAGCTGCCAAATTTTAGCAATATTATTTGGTGTTTATTAATGCGATAAAGTTTCCTTTCCCAACTAATTTAACTTATTAGTTGGGAAACTTCTCCTTAATACTGAGCAATTTTCTCTGCTCCCTTAAAACAGAATGTCCTTATTTTGGACCTTAAACCAAGTAAAATTTTATTTTCTCCAAAAGAAAACACGTTGTGAACGGAAAAAAGAGCCCACTGTAACCTTAATCTTCTTTCTTTTTCGTAATATCAAGAGTATTTTGGAGGGAAAAAAAGTGACAAAAAGAAAAGAAAGAGTGAAAGTAAAGTTCAAACGTGTTTTTTTTCTTTCTCTCCGGTACAAACCTTAGCCGTTGGCTATGAATTTTACGAGAAATTTGAGAAACTATGTCTCATTATACAACAAAAGCAAAGTCTACTTTGGAGAAGGTTAAAGAAAAAACTTTTTTTAAGAATGATTTATTTTTTTCATCATTTCAATGTACCGAAATGACTATGTCAACAAAAAAAATCTAATTTCATAATTATTCAACACCTTCCAAAGTAAAAATACCGATTTTCTTTTAAGAAATAAGTTGTAAGGATAATTTGAAGAAAAAGAAACAGTAAGAAATTATTTTTTTTTCCGAAGAAAATTTATCCAAGCAAACGCCGAAACATTTTTTTTCATTAAAGAAAGAAACCTTATAAGATGGTTTATTTGAAAATAATTTATCTTAATGTTTCTTTACTAATACTAGGTTAGTACACATTTCTATCCAAATGATCAATTTTTTTCTAAAAAAATATAATCATTTTCAACGTGTTTTTTTTCCAGCAAAATTGTTTTGTTGTAAAAACATTATTACAATCTACATTTCTTCAGCATTAACTGAACAGAGACTTTTATGTTTGTTATTCTTCGCTTCAATACTATTTAACATTTACCAGTTTAGTTTACTTGGGTAAATAATTTTATTTAATTTTTTTAAGAAAAATGATAGTGCCCTAATTTTTTTCTGTTATAAAAAAAAATTGCGAGACTAAAATATGTCCCTTTTTTACAGAACGTGTTATTAACCTTTAAATAAATATTTAAAGGTTAATAACACGTTCTGTAAAAAAGGGGCATATTTTAGTCTCGCAATGTATCACTAAATGACAAAAAGAATTACAATAACTGAAAAGAAATAATTTGTTTCTCTTGTATAATTTTAGCAAAGAAAATAAATATATAGCCAAGAAGAGAAAAAAAATTAAAGGCAATAATTTTATTAAATCAATCAAAACAATTTTTTTAAATGATACATAAGCAATAACAAGCTAAATATTTTATAAATATAGCCGAGAATTCTCGAAAATTTCATGGCATATTCATTTAAAAGAGCTTATTATCAATACACATAATTGATAAGGTTTCACGTTTTAAAAATTCATTAGTTTTAGAATTCATTACATTATGATATGTATGTACTTCAAAACAGTTATAGAAATATATTTTAACTTCATTTAACTATCAGCATATAATTTGGCATTCTTAAAGAATATATATTTGTTAGGATTGTAATTACATGGATAAATTTATGATTTTTTTTTCTTAATTTTTAAATTTCGATATATTTTTAAAATTCTATGAATAAACAGCAAGAGAAGCTACTGGATGTTTTAGAAAATGTTTGTACAATGAAATATTTATACTTACAATTTTTGTTGTTGCCTGTGTCTACCAGTAAAAATTAACTCGAAATAAGAACTCCGAGCGGATATTTAAATATGCATAAATCATTAATATTCATAAGTTTCTTTATTATGAATAATGATTTTACATGCCTTTATTTACCTACTTCCCCGTTTATAAAGATGGAATGCTGTAATTTAGTCTTAAAATTTTATGCAATTAAGTTCCATCAATGATAATGTAATTTGATACTTGTGGTACATAATTATCAATTAATCAATTAGTCTAGCCGAACTATATTTCCGTACGTTAAAGTAGTCTAGTAGAGAGAAGAAAAATCGATTGTAAGATTCTATATATTAATAAATGAAGAAATATAAGTATTAAATAATATAAATCAATAAAATTGCATTATTAAATAATTTTATTACTGCAACCTGAGAGATTAAATAATTAAATTTTTCATTTAAATATCTAGAAGTCAAAGAATAAAACCTAAACATTGTTTCAAGGACTTCAGACGTTCTTGAGAAAATTAAGCCACGTTGAAAATTAACCGAAAAATAATTCTGAAATTTGTAAAAATTCAAATGTTTCATGAAATTAAATAATATTCTAATGTAATTAAATCATATGCATTATGAAATAAGACTTTGATTTAAATTATTTATAAAGGCTTTAAAAGAGTATGTTTTTCAAAGTTTTTTTTTATTATTTATAATTTGTTAAGTTATTCAAGATTAATTACAAGCATGATTTAATTATTTTTTGGCAAATCATGGAGAAAATAAAGAAGGATTTAAATTTGTTAAAACTAGCGTCCCGGATAGTTCAAATAATATAGAAAAATTTGGCATAAGAAAACATTAGCAAATTTTTTATGAGCCCATTGTTCAAATTTAGGCATCATAGGATTTTAAAATTCTTCTAAATTTAAAATATAAATACTTATTTACTTGTAAATATACCGCCTGAGAACCAGCAGGGAATATGTATCGTTTGAGAATAAATGGTATTTTTTTCATTAGAGTGTAGCTTTTAAATATTTTCGGGTTGTCATGAATAATAAGACTTATTACTTCTCAAATATAATAATCTGATAAGACTTCGAACATATTTTAGGATACATTAATTAAAGTAAGAATATATAAAAGCATTGTAATAAAAATATAAAATGCAAAATTAGATTTAGCAATTTTTTAGGGATTAATAATTCAGCAATGTTTTTTAGATTTGCATACATTTAGCAAATTTTAATTTTTTTTTAAAATTCTAATATCTTTGGGGTATTTATTTTGAATGATGATTGATAACTAAATGTGTTATTTTCTGCTAGATACGTATTTAGCTCTTCTTCATAAAATAGCTTTTTCAATCATATATTTAGCACTTGAATTTGTATCCAAATAAAAATTGTCCCTCAAGTATCCATATATCACCCGAAAAAGTTAAATTTATGCCAAAAATTTTGAAAATTGAATTTTTCTAATAGTCCAATAAGTTTTTATATTAACCCGTTTTAGATAAAATAATTTTCAGTTTACTTGCTATTAAGAACGCCAGTATAATTATTATAATGTCCTTTCCATTTTTTGGTACAAAAATAGGGATTATTTTAATTGATTAAATTTATAAAAAGATGTACAAAAAGTATGTAAAAATGAAGTAAATATTATTGGTGACACGATTTCTTAAAAAGAATTTCTATGCAATTTATCATAAGTTAAGGAAGTATAAGTAATCCATAGTTAAAGGAAGTATAAGTGGTAAGTTATACATTGCTTTAAAAAAAAGGGATGGTCTGTAACAACGGTCCGCCATTGGATTAAGTGAGTGTTTGGCAATTGTGGCTTGAAAGGTGATGACAGCAACCCCCACCCAACAACGACGGATAAAGATCTTGTCAAGGCCATGCTCAATGAAAATCCTCGACATAGGGGGCACGAGATAGCGGAGGCCACCAACATTCTTATGACAACGATCGGCAATAATCCGATCAAGATGGGATATGTCAATCGATATGTTGCGTCTGGTTTCCACACCTAATGAGGCATAGCTGCCTTGTGAATTGTATCTGTACCTGCGATTTATTTCTCCAGCTACATAAAAGATATCTCTTCTTCAAGATATTTGTCACTGGTGATGATATTTGGGTTTATATAAAAAATGTACATCGATAACGAGTTTGGTCTAAGGATAATAGAGACCATCAAATGTCATGAAACCTGGACTTCACAGGAATTTAAATATTGGAGTATTGAAGAGATTTAGTCTATTATGAGCTCCATCCTCAGGATAAAAGCATCGTCTCTGTAAAATACTGTATTAATCGTTACAAATTAAATGCCGCCATAGCAGAAAAAAGTCAGAATAGTGAAATCGTCAAGTAATCGGTTTTCAGGAAGACAAAGCAAAATTCCAAGTTGGACCAGTTTCAAGGGAAAAGTTGTGACAGTTTGTTTGGAATAGTTATTTCTCTTTCTCTGCATTTTCATCAGAATATATCTTTCTCCTGCCATTAAACTTTTCGGTTCAATAAACGGTTTCCACCCGTGTTTGAAATAAAAATGCATCTCAAAAAATGTTTTTTAAGTAAGGCCCAACAGTTTTATGAAGAAGACTCAATGAAGCTTTCAGAGAGAGAGAGAGAGAGAGAGAGAGAGGAGAACGATTCACATATAAAGCAATAGATCACCTTTAAATACCAAACATCGTGAATTCATTTCATATTTAAAAAAATAATGCAATTAAAGGGCGCAATAATATTTAAATAGAGGCGATTCTTTAGCTGAGAGAAGATAGTGAATCTTCTTATTTCGGGCATTTCCTTTATTTCCGAAATATCTTTCAACAAGGAACAATAGCATCTAAATGACAGAAGTGTCGAAACACCTTTTAAAAATCCATTGTGAATTTCACAGGTGAAGAAAGAAAGTGATGTAACTGTAAAGTGCATGGTATTCCTCAGTCGGATGCCATGTACGATTTCCCTTGCTATAAGACTTTGCACTTAAAAGTCGGGTCCTTAATCTCCTCAATACTCTCTCAACAACAGGTGGTTTTTCTCCTCCCTTACATATCGAGATGAAAATCTATATTTTTTTTCTTTCTTTTGTAGTTCTTTAGAGAATAAAATTTTATTATTAAAATTAAATTTAATTCTATTAAAATTAAATTTTAATTCAATCATTATGTAAAACTAGCATGTGTAAAACTTACTTTGGGCTCGTTCATTCGAAATTATTTTTCGAGTTTTTTCTTCACAGCTTATTTGAAATATTTTGCTCAAAAGTAGAAAATTAGAATCATTTTAGTTCCAAATCAGCATTTATAAGTATGTAGTCGGAATCATAGAATATATATCATTTATATAGTAAATAATCTGATACTGCATCTAACTATTTAAATCTTGTACCGTAAAGCTGAAATATACTATATTAACCCTAATAATTTAATTCTGAAGCCATGTTAAACCTCCTATGCAACATAAATGCTTGCAAGCTTAGAATACAATGCCTTTAAATCTATTAAAATTCTGTCATTCTCTCTCTATAAGAAGACTATATAATGAACATTCGCAAAGAATTATTCCGAGTGTTATGTTATGTAAAACATTCCTTGTCCAACTTTAAGATTATATGGCTGCAAAATGTCTAAAGAATGCAATCAATAAACTTGGATTTTATTGAAAGAAAGTTTCAGTTTAACCCTTTGCAGTCCGATGTTGCCTCTGACTCACCATTCAAGATTGTACACCATTTTGACATTTTATTTATTTATTTTTCAAATTTAATTGCTAAAAATGCCTGCATAATGGTTAAGAGATATAGATTAATTTTTAAAAGAAATTCGACTTAAAAGAATTATTTATATTTTTTTTCATAGTAATAAACAAATCTTTGTATTAGGTGAATAATTTTGCATCTAATTATTTTTCGGACTGCAAAGGGTTAATTTCCATTCTTTTTGTACAAACGTTACTTTTCTCTCTTCCATTTGTGAATTTGTTATTTTTACAGATTCGTCAGATTTCTGAGCTTATGTGTACAGAAACCATTACATTCCATTTGTGAATCAGCATAAAAACCATACCACTGAATAGACATTTAAGTAGAAAAAGAACAAAACGAATTTCCTCAACCCTCTCCAGACCACGACAACTAAATCTTTTATGCCAAGACTAGTTACGATTCAGTTAAGAAATTCCTCTCATAAACACCAAGACTGACTATTTTAGACACCCGTCCGGAAATATATCAATCTCACGTACGGAATGCGTGAAAGCATCTCACTTTTAAAAAGTCTTGAATACACAGCAGGCATATTACGCGCCGTTCTAGCAGCGGGCCCTTCTTTTCGTGCATAGCGTGCCGACCACAGTGCCGTGGAGGGAGGAAGTTATTCTAATTAACCGTCTGGTCATGTCCGAAAGCTAAATTTAAGAACGGAATAAATCTGTGCCGTGATTCTGGGAATCTGTCGCGTGACTCGCACGTGGAAGAAAAGAGAAAAATGGATGGAAGGGAGGGAGGTATTTGTGTGGGAGGGTCGATCAGAGAGAGGGAGAGAGAATAATTAAGCAGCTTCATCAGTCGAGGATGATGGTTTGTGACATCTGCTTCGTCACAGATGAGGAAGGGCTGATGATAAACAAACGGCTATTATCCGTCATGTCGGTGTTTATTACCGTGGCATTAGTCTATTTACAGATTCGTTGAAAATAACGCCATTAGGAAATGGAAGCCAGGACGTAAATTTCAATTTCATACTTCTTGCAGATTCGTTTGGGGGGGGGGTCGATCTATATTTAGGTACACGCGAATATGCATCATCATCTGGTGACATTTATAACTGCACTCTTTCTTAAGAAAGAGTAATAAAAAGGAGATGAAACTTCAGAGAGCTCCCCTTTCATGACGTTACGCGGAATTTTAATTGGATTAATAATGATAGACCAATTTCGGGGGAAATTAATTCTAATGGATTTTATTTTTTTTTTTACTTTAATGAGTCAAGTGCTTAAGGTACTCGTAATACATATTTTCATCAATCACATTTTTGATTTTTTATTAATAATTCTTGTAAAATTTAATAATTCATTATTTACTCACCAGTCTTACCATGGTTTAATAATCTAATTTATTTATTGTTCGCGTAAATTATTAGTACTTTTTCTGATGTGGTTAAAATTTCATTAATACCTTTTTTTAATTATTTAATTTCTCTTTCAGGGTCAGTTTAATTCGAGTTAGAATGACGTCATCTTGCGTTGTCTTCTTTTTTCTTTCAAGGTTTATCACAAATTTCAAAATTAAATTAGTGCGGCAAGTTTCATGTTCGTGATCGGAACCTAAATCGACCTTATCAATTAATATTAACTTGGCGACATCAGATAATGGAATATGAAAAATAAAAATTATTTATAGTTTTTTTTTCCTACTCACTCCATATAATGATTTCTATAATTTCAAAATAAAAAGCTACAAATTGCAGGGTAATTTTTTATTTAGAAACATCAATTTGGCACCAACTAAATTTAAAATGATAATCAGATTTTAAGCTAGTTTTTTAAGAGAGTAAATTACTTTCATTATATTTTCTAATAATAATCTCATAACTATTAATGGTTCATTTTAGAGACATATATTACAAAATGTTCTAATATTAATTTCCATTTGATATTAGAAATTCTGAAAAGGGACCTTTTTCGTAGCGAAAATACTTCCCTGTACAAAATTTTCAACATGCATTGATTCTTTTGATTTTAAAGACACTGTAAAATTATTTGTCGACCTAAAAGCAATATATTTTAAAAGATGGGGCAAAATCAAAGAACCAATCCTCCCCAGCTACAAATACCGATCCATTTTCACCAATTTTTAAATTTAAATGAAAATCTTGAGTCCTACTATTATCGAAGGACATTTGCCTTTCACTCACGGGATCGTTTTTTGACAGAAATCTTTAAAACACTATTTCACTCAGAATTTTCTTCTAAAAAATTTGACTTTGACTCACAGCCATGCTGATTTCACCAGTTATCATTTTATGCTAAATGTCATAATCTTAATATATGAGCTTTAGATACATCAACAGGGGTTGCATTTCCTTCATCATCATTACCATTTTGAAGGAATATTACAAAATTAACCTTCGAATGAGTTTCCCTTAGACACAATCCTACAGCCTGGACTCAGTCCACCAATTAATTAAGCGTATCTACCAAAGAAAATTAACAATTCAGAACTCTCAGTGTTTATTTGAACAAAAATAAATATTTCTTTTTGTAGTACTTTTCCGTTAGGCGGGCGCAAACACGAGCCGAGTTGTCAAAAGAAGAGAATGACAAGGCAGTCAATGTAATTATACATTATTTGGCAGTTTTTCGCCAAATTTCATTTGGCGGAATTCTACATTATCATCGCTTGCGCCCGGCAAGCGGAAAAGTACCCTTTTTCTCTAACAATAATTTCTGTACTTCATATGAATTGGTTGATAGAACTAAATTTAAACTATTAATATGTAAAATGAATGTTTAAATAAATTTAATGCATTCGTAACAAGCCGTGGTACCTTGTTGTAAATAATAGTTATTTTAACTATGAAAAACAAATATAATATTTTGTCCTCAAAGCGATGCTAAAAATTAACTTCTTCTGTAAGAAACTATACACATGGATAATCATTCAATTAGAAGTACATAAAAAATTATATTTTATATTAGAGTAGAAAAATTGACAGTAGAACGGTTGAGATGCTTAACAAGCTGAAATGAAAGTTACCATCATTTCAAGAACAATAAAACGATGATTTATCAAGATCGAAAATTGAAGCAAACAAATATGTATAAGCTTTAATAATAGCGGAAATAAGGATATTATTAGGTTGGGGTAAAATATATCCATTATTATTTTACAACCAACTGCCGAGAAAATAATGGATTTTTTCCCATTATTTTCAAAATTTTCATATGGAAAGAAAATAATGGAACGAAATCCATTATATTCTTGATAGATAGCTGTGAAATAATAATGGATTTCTTTTACTACAACTACCAAAATATAAACGATTTAGTCAAAACTCCAAACTAACAAGTCAATCTGTCTTGTATGAATCAACATATTTTATGAAATATGCATCATAAGGGAGATATACAGTTTTATTTTTATCATTTTTTTATTCTATTTGATACTTTGTATCATTTTTAAAAATCTCTCCCACCGGGGATGCATTACAAGTACATGGTAGAAAGTATCTTTCTCGACCTTTAAAAAAATAATATTGCAAAAAAAACAGATGAAAAAATCTTTTTATATAGACTTTTTACACCTGATTAAGCATAAAAATTCTCATAACGCAATTGTAATGAAAATAAAATATTTTATCAGTTCGTTTATAAAATTTTTAGAATAAATATTAAAGGAGAGATAATGAAAATCTTAAAGTTTAAACTAAGAATTTAATTAAACAAAAAAGCGGTTTCAAATTGTATTGTGTGATAATATAAATGTTTAGTTACACAAACCAAAATTGACTCTGTAAACTTGTGTGTGTAATAAATGCTTGTTTCGTATTTATGTCTTTTGTATTGTAACCTATACAATGGCATATATTTATTTCACTCATACTTTTGCCGTGACATTTTAACATTTATATTCAACATTAGTATGGCTCTAAAACGAGAAAAAGTTACCATACACAAAAGTAGAAGATGCTTAGCATATATATGAATCGAAAATTTTTATTTCAAAAGTAGACATTTAAAATTGGTCATATTATTTTCCCCACTTTATTCCATGATTTTGCATGGAAATTTATTATAATTATTTGTAAAATCTTTGTATAGTTTTTATATGAAGTGATTAAAAAAACAAAATTATCAATACATTTATTTTTAAGGTATGATTTAAACGGGAAATCTAATCAAGATTTTAATAAAACAAAACAAAATTAAATTTTAATTTTAATATAAATACATTTAATGAAAATAATAATGTAATAATTTAATTTAATGTAAGAACTTATTTTAATGTAAAATTTTAAGTAGATAAGTATGTATAACCAAAGAACAGTAGTTTTGGGCTCTATAAATAAAATCTTAGGCTACTTCCCAAATTTTATACAAATAGAATCCCCTTAGGAAATATAGAGTTGAAAAAAAATCGTAATTGTTTTAAATATAGAGTTGAAAAAAATCGTTTTAAACGGGAAATCTAATCAAGATTCTAATAAAGCAAAACTAAATTTATAATTTTTACTTTAATATAAATACATTTAATGTAAATAATAATGTAATAATTTATTTTAATGTAAGAACTTATTTTAATGTAAAATTAAAGTAGATAAGTATGTATAATCAAAGAACAGTAGTTTTGGATTCTATAAATATAATCGGCAACTTCACAAATTTTATACAACTAGAATCCCCTTAGCAAATATAGAGTTGAAAAAAAATCGTATATTTACATACATTTTTTGTAACTTTCGTTCTTTTCTTAAATTTTTCCTGGTTCTGCCCTGAAACAAATCCAACTCGATGAGGGAGGTCTTTATTAACTCAGTCGTTTTCTCAAGATCTATCCAACTCCTTTCAGAAAACATCAAAATTCAACCGCACGTATAACATATATTAAGTGCGTAAACTGAAGGAATTCAGAAGATGCGTGTTCACGCATTTTTATGAAGTCGACTACGTTTATCTCAAAAATCTTTTGCACTCGAACCTATTTTTCAATGGAAAACGTACACGATTGGATAGCGGAGAATTCTGGGATGAAATCTTCCTTTCGTAGACGTGGAATAACAATCAGAAAAAGGTTAGGTTTGCCATTGGCCGAACAATTTGTGAAGAATTTCTGGTTTCTAATTAGCAAAACGCTTATTTTAAAAATTACATTCAATTTGTGGGTGAAGGAAAATTAAATTCGGTAAAGAAATAAGATTTCAGACTATTTGTTTGATTTACATATGTAAATCCGAAGAACTGTTATTGAAAGAACTAGTGAGTTCGAATATTCCGAAACTTGTATTGAAGAAACTTGACTTGTATTTATTATCTTTAATGCGTTTTCCTCTAAAATATATGATTTCAAGTATAATAGGGTATCTTGGATATATCTGATTAGAGATTCATATTCAACAATTATTTAAAATTTTACTTAATTGAATATATTACCCAGGAGAAATGCTTTCATAATCGTTTTATAAACAATTTAAACCATAAATATATTTTAATGGTAATTTGGTTAAACAATAGGTTTTTTTTTATTTTAATATTGAATTTGATATAACTGGATTATAATTTAACAATAAAATAAAACTGGATATATTTGTTTTTTTATCTGCCAGTGATGTTAACAAATTAAAAACAAAATCTCATAAAGAGAAGATTATTCATCAGAAAAATTTATAACTCAAGTGATTTTAAGATATACTTTAAAAATGGTTTAAAATTTTTCAGTCTGTTTATGAATAAATTTCAATTAAATTTCAACTTTTGATCAATTTTATATCAAATACTTTAATTCTGTATCAAATATTTTATCAAATACTTTCTTTTATATCAAATAATTTAAGCACACATTTGATTTCATTCATTTTCTTTTCCAGTGTATTTCAAATATATCAGAAAAATAATTTGATAGCATTTAAAAACCCCTTTATTAGGATTATTTATTTCAGAATTTTTAAAAATTGGTTGAATTTAAAATTGAATTTTTTGTAATAAAAGAAATTTTTTATTAAATTTTGCTGAAGCAGGATAGGAGTTGATTTGTAAGAGAAACTCAATTAAAATTTTTATAATCAAGGGTACTACGCACACCCAAGTGTATCACTTTCTTGTAATTCCGTGCATTTTAATTACTCTAATAGTCTTAATACTATGTGCATACTTGATCCTATTCCTTTGATAATAAGATTTAAATCTAAAAGTTCTTTCATTCAAAATATCTATTATTCATTCATGTTTTCAAAATTTTGGCATTTATTCGATCATTCATTCAATCAATCAATATTATGCCTATTCATTCTGATTCTATTTAAAAAATCCATTCATCATTCATCCTTACGTTTATTCGTTCTGATTGTAGTTCTTACCATACGTTATCGACTAATCATTAATGCATTCATAGGAATTCCAGGATTGGGAAATCAAACAAGAGAACAATCATGCATTGATTGAAAAATTATGAAAATGAGGCTGCAAACCACATACGGATATGACAAGGTACATGAAAGTTCTTTGCCCGAAAGACGAATGGAAATGCGATTAGAATTTGGTTGATGAATTTCAAATAAGTACTAAGACTACTCAATAGCTCAAGTTCATTCATGTATTTTCTTTAAATTGTATGAAAATTCCATCAATAAACAAATCTGTATTTTTTCAATGTCTTCCAATCAAAGAAATAAAATACTTTATATTCGACCTTCTAGAGAAGATGAACTCTTGTTATATTATTTATAATCCAGATATTTATCTTGGAACTATATTATTTTATCTTTTGACTATGTGCACACATAGTCAAAAGGTCAAAATGAGTAATTTTCGCCAAATGATGCAGTTTTCGCCAAAATGAGTAATGACATTTTTATTAAATATGGCTTGCTGTGATAATTCAAAAATTGTTTCAAACGCTTTTATATTGAGATATATAAAGTATGTAAAAGAGTGACAGAATCATCATTAATGACGCCATACATTTCTGACTTTAGAAAGAGCTCCTTGTCATTACATATTTTTCATGTTTAAATACATAATTATTTCACGTAGATTATCAGTCGAAGATATTTAAATTACCATAAAATATCAAGTGAATTTAAACACATCCTTAACATATTCATAAGTACTTGATGACTCAAAATGGTCGGTTATAAACCAATTTTAAGACTCCCTACTATGTCCATTCTCTTCTT
>JAOUZG010047704.1:5737889-5781181 GCA_026289955.1 Argiope argentata | reverse complement strand
GAAAAACAAATCTCGTAAATACTGGTTATTTATTTACTAAGCTTGTTGAACATTGTACATGCAGTTTCGAATATCGGCGTTAGGAGCAGCAATGACTTAACTAAGTTAAGATTCCAGGGGAAATGTTTGAAGAAGCTTATTATAAAATAATTTTTAGTTTCAAAATTAAAATTTCTTTTTCGAAATGCTGTTTAACTGTTATAAAGATGCATAGTTTTTCTTAAATCGATACATAAGCAAAATTTTTATTAATTTTTTAAGCACAGTATAATGTATAAGACAAAAACATCAAATTTTTTATGCTCAGTACAATGTACGCGACGAAAATATTAAATATTCGAAACTCATATCAAGACAAAATCATTAAATGGCTCCACATGCTTTGAAACATTTTGAAAAGAATTCTGCAAAATCATCAGTATCTTATACATTCTGAAAAGATCTGTACATCTTATACATTCTGAAGATCAATATAATGTATCAGACAAAAGCATTAAATTGTTGCACATGCTTTGAAACATTCTGAAAAGAATATTGAAAAACCATCAGCATCTTAGACATTCTGAAAATATCTATACTTCTTAAACATTCTGAAAATGAAACAATCCTAGCAGAAAAGGCCAAAATAGAACTCCTTCAATAAATACCGAAACTCTATTTAGCACATCTTTTATGACTTTAAAGTTCCGAAAGAAAAACAAAGAAAGACTTAAACAATTTTATTATTAATTTCGAACATTTCCCAAGGTGTTTTCGGTTGACGATGACAAAAGTTAGAAGCATTGTTTGTTTTAAATCTTCTCAAGCCGATTTAAAATTGTTTCAAAAGTAGAACTTAACACTACAAGAACAAAAGTAGATAAGTACAAACATTAGGGATAACGCAGTATCATCGACAAGACGACACTCCTGTTTTTATTTTTTGGAGGGAAAGTTTGGGCTGACGAATAAAGAGAATTCTAGCTTTCAGAAAAGCCATTAAGGTGCATAGAAGACATGTGTTGGGACAATAAAACTAAAAGCCGAAATCCCAGGGAGCAAAACCCTATTCCCTCAGTGCCATGATCATGTCATTTAGAATGCTTCAAATAAAAACAATAAAAAATTGAGGAGGGAGGGCGAAAAAAAAGATGCTTAAAGAGAAAACAGTTTCCGTGTCGTGATCTATGAAGAAAAACGGTTTACTAGATAAATTAGAAAAGTGAGAGAAGTGAAGAGAGCTTTTCAAGTTTTGATACAACATCCTAAGCGGTCTGAGATACTCATTTCTTTTTGTCCATGATGAAGATAAATGAAATATAGAATACAACCTATAAATAAGAACTATTCTTTATTGATTTATAATTTCAGGTTCTTATTTATAGATAAAGACAAAGGTAGAAAAGCACCTCAAAGTATAAAGAAAAAGCGGATAAAAAGTGTGATAAAGTTGGACCTTTAAAGCAAAAAAATAAAATATCTTTAATAAACAACTAGGAGACAAGGGCAGTTAGCTAAGTGAAATAGCCCATTCATTTTTTTAACACTTTCATGACCGGTGACGAGTTAACTCGTCTTTTCATGTCCAAACGTTGTTGACCGGTGACGAGTTAACTCGCCATTGCACTTGCATTATCTGTTTCAATTTATAACACCGAGGGCGATATAGAACATAGCAAGAACTTGGCGTATCGTGTTTAGTCTTGTCCGCTCTATAACAGAAAAATTACTTTTCCTAGTATTTACATTTTTATTAGAATTTTAGTAAAATTCCAAAAATTTCAACCCTGATGGAACGTATCGGCGAAGAACTTTTTGATGTTCCAATTCAACAAAATTCAGTGGCGATTTTTTAGAACGCTTTACTTTCATATTCAATTACAAAAAAAGTAGCCGGTGACATGACATAGTTTCTGTGTAAAATTGCCGGTCACCAAAGTGTTAAAGAGTTCTTACTAGCTAATTGTTTAAATTTAATTCGGGACTTTCTCATATGTAATTTCTTCAAAATTTGCTTTTTTATATGAATTCGTATACATACACTATTTCACAATATAATGTTGTAAATTACTATTTTTGGAAATTCTATTAAATAAAATTTATCATAGCTCGTTTATAATAATAAGTCACTCTTTTAAAATCTATATTTTTCCTTAAGAATTAGAAAACTTTCTTTATTCATCGAACTGTCATTTAACGAATTTTCTATTTAATAGAATTTTCAGCTGAATTTTATTTCTGCTATGCAATATCCCAATTATTCGCCATATTATGAACGATAATCTTTATTTAGCGAAGTTTTTTCGACTTTTATTTTTATATTTCTCCGAACGCTTCACGACTTCTTATTTTTCGAAGTTTCAACAAGATCTACCAAATAGACTACTGTAACTCCATCTGTCATTAACCAATTACTTTACAGAAGATATAGAGTAGGCGAACGTTCTACGTATTGATAAAAACATTTGTAACAGCCGGATATGCCATCGAGCATAACGAATAGGAAAGCGGGAATTAATATAAAAAATGTAGGTACAAATGAGAATGTTAATGAAAGGTTAATTAAAACCTCCACACAAAAAAAGTTGACAGCATTTCAGGCAGTAGGAAATTACAGTTAATATTCTAATTACATTTTGTAACTACCTTATATATTAAAATGTTTGAAATATACAGAAGTTTCCATAATGAATTTTGCCTAAATCAAAGGAATTTCCACACATTTAAATATAAAAATTAATATACGCAATCTCAATGTCTAATCAAATATCAGGTAAAGATACTGTTAAATATAAAATAGAGCAGTTGAAAATAATTTTTATTACAGAAATAATTTTGTGAAAATAATTTTTGAAATTGAATTAGTTGAAAATAATTTTTATTCCAGAAATAATTTTTGAAACTGTGTTCAAGAAATGTTATACGCTTCAAATTCAAATAAATAAATAAATAAAATAAATTATAAATGTATTATTTACATTACCTGTGAGAAGCAGTTTTACAGATTTTTTTTATCAAAGTTGGGACATGTGATGAAATTTATGAAGCGAATAGATAAATTTCAGTGTTTTTTTTTCTTCTTTATTAAAAATGAATTTATAAATTTCTATTTAACTAATTTAGCGATTTTTTCAACTACAACGATGAGTTTTCCTTAAATAGACTGTAGTTAGCAATCGTTTAAGAGCATCTTAACAATGTATAGTGTTTGAAAGACGATATACAGTCGTTTAAGTTTAATGATTCCACATAACATTAAATCTTATTTAAAGCAAACTATCAAATACAGATAACGTTTTTGTTTATTTGAATGGGCAGTAAATTTACAAAAGCAATCAGAATCGAGAGAGGCTTTCTTTTCACATTATAAGAATTCTCATAATTCTTTGTTATCAGGCTTATTTTGTTTCATATTATAACAATGATAAAAATTCTAAGTAAATTTTGTAACTACCTTATATATTAAGATGCTTTTAATGTACAGAAGTTTCCATAATGAATTTTACTCAAATCAAAGAAATTTCCACACATTTAAATATAAAAATGAATATACGCAAACTCAATTAATTTCTAAGCAAATATCAGGTAAAGATACAGTTAAATATAAAATATAGATTATTTGAAAATAATTTTTATTTCAGAAATAATTTTTTGAAAATAATTTTTGAAATTGAATTTGTTTAAAATAATTTTTATTCCAGAAATAATTTTTGAAATTGAATTTGTTGAAGACAATTTTTATTTCCATTTTTTTATTGAAAATATTTTTATTCCAGTTTACATTTTAATATATTCAAAGATATTAAATAAATATATAATTTAATTGGTGACCTTGGAAACATTAAAACAATGAACCAAGACGTGATATTGAGGAAAAACATTGATTATCAAGACGATAATGTTAAGGGATGCGATTTCTGCAATAAATGTCTTTCTTCAAATTTCTTATGTCTAGAAATTCTCGGCAAAGGAGCAATAATTTAACTTTTGATTTGACTGAAAAACACAAAGGAAGCAGAACGAAATTTTTACCAATAAGGTGAAGCAAAAATAAATATTCTTACGTGCAAAGAAATGCAATTTAGATTTGTCAGACGTCTAGAACGTCTGACAAATGGCGGACGTTGTGTTAGCCCACCATTTATAAGAAAAACGGAACATTTTCTGAAAGATTTGAAGAAAGCAAGTTTTATGAGAATCTAAAATATCAATCTGATGTACAAAAAAATGAGACATTCTATTCTCAAATTATTCTAAAAACGCAATAAATCATGAAACAATTTTGATAATTTAGTAAAATAATATCAGTATTAAAAGCCCACTGATACTTGGGCTAAATTTATCTTTTATTGTTTTTTTTATCTCAGTTGTTGTTGTAGAACTTTAAAGTTTTATTACTCTACTTAAGATATAAAAGATAAAACTGATTTTATAATGCTAATTTTTAATATAAATTCGGAAAATAGCAAACTTAGTCATTTTTATGTCTTGTTTGAATAGATTCTTTTATATTACTCAGAAAGAAAAAACTTTGCAATTTTGAAAACAGGACAAAATGTAAGAATGTTTCGAAAATTATTCTGTAAATTTTTACGCCACAATAACATGAAGAATTTCATAATAGAGTTTTGAACTTCGAACATTTTAGCTCAAAAGCCTAGATCTTACTACTAGGCCATCGAGGTTCCAGAAACGTTAAAACATTAAATATAAAACGATGATTTGAAACCGGCTTTGTTTTATTAGCGTTTTGAAAAGCTTTTTTTAAAACTTTTACAGACGCTTACTGGTACTAAAATAAATAAATAAAAATTTAAACATTAGAATATTTCGGTAAAATATAAAAGCAAAAAATTATATGAAAAATATTTTAGCTTAAATGAATTTCAGTGCGTATGTTTATGGTAATTTTTAAAAAAAACTTAACGCTATTAGTAAATCGAAATACTAGGCCTAATTTTTCATCTTGGCTATCTGCCAGAATACAATACTACATATACATTGCAAAAAACGTGTTTGATATGTTATAAAACTATTTTGCGTGGTGTAAATTTAACTTAAGTTTAACTCAATTTTCATTTTTTCCCGTGCTTTGTACGGATGGTATCAGGACGAAATCAAAATAATCCTATAAACGGTATTTAATTTTCTATCTTTTCGTTATGCATTAGGGTGAAACAGTATTTGTGTTTTATCCACAAGATTGACGGAGAAACCGCAATAAACTGACACGGCTAAAATTCTAAGATCCGTTCTTTCAAGTGTTATTTTAAAAACAGAACGTTCATGTATAGCAAAACCCGAATACTTTCTACCGTTCAGATTTTCTGATTCATCCACTAATTGATTCTATTTTTTTGATAAACTTCTATGTAATGATATGGAGTTTTCTAGGCTGATAGGCACGAAAAATATTTGATAATTAACTGAAAACACATCCCATTCATTTCTGAATTGAAACTATTACTGTATCAATTAAGATTAAAATTCTGATTTAAAAAAAATCATCAACGTTAATTTCTTACGATTCATCCTCATCAAATACTAAAATATCTCAGATCTCACACTTTGAAATGTATTTATATACTTCTTTTAGAAAATATGACGCAATTGATTAGAAAATTCAGACCGAATTCACACTTTTTTTTAGGCTTCTAAAATAAAATAGGACTTAAATGCTTTCCGTCTCATGAACATTTATGGTAGAAACTAAAGAGTCAATAAATGGAGTTAATCTTCGATTCTACAGTCACAAAGCGTTGCCTTGAAGTATCACTCCGAGAAAGAAAATAAAAAGAAGGGAACATTAAGAAAAAAACAGTATTTAACTCTGATTAGTAGGAGCGGCACATGTTGAGGGTGATTTTTTTTAGTGGATGTTTTGGCAGTTGTAACTGTTAAGGTTTCGTTTTCTTTTCCGTGTTCCTTTTGGCTGAAATGGGATCACGCTACCATACCGTTAATCACATCGCCATCAATGATTCATTTCTGTTTCAGATTGGAAGTCTCAAGAGATTTCACCCGGCACTCTGTATAAATATGCTTGACACTTCACGACCTTCTGCAGACACAGGAAGCCCCGTTTTCTTTTTAAATATCCTTGCTACTTCACGAACTTTTGCAGTCATAAGAAACCCAATATTCTTTTTTGTAGAAGCAAAAAAAGATAAAACATTAAATGAAAAAAAATCGTGTCTTTTTGAAAAACAATGATTATATGTTTCTAGGAATCAGTGCAGTGAAATCTGGAATATTGTGGAGTTTTAAAGCATTTTATGAAAATGTATGCTAATATGCGGCGAGGGTTGACGGAGTACTTGAACTCTACAGTATTTTTTACAGTATATACTATTATGCGGTGAGGGTTAACGGTGTACTTGAACTCTACAGCAATTTACTACAGTATATACTAATATGAGGTGAGGTTAAACGGGGTACTTAAACTCTACAGCAATTGATTACAGTATATACTAATATGCGGCGAGGGTTAACGGAGTACTTGAATTCTACAGCAGTTTATTACAGAATATACTAATATTCTGAAGGTTAATGGAGTACTTGAATTCTACAGCAGTTTATTACAGAATATACTAATATTCTGAAGGTTAATGGAGTACTTGAACTCTATAGCAATTTATAAAAGTATATAAAAATATACGGTAAAGGTTAAGGAAGTACTTGAGTTCTACATCAATTTATTATAATATATGCTAATATGCGGGGAAGGTTAAAGGAGTTTTTGAACTCTACAACAATTTATAAAAGTTTATTAATAGTTATGGAAGGAAAATCTTTAGAAAAAAGTGGTCAGGTAATATTAATTTAGAATTTTTTCTGCCTTTCTCAATTTGTAATTCCAAAAATTTCCATTCTATCAATTTTAATGAACTGCTTTATTCTAGTTAGGTTTATTTAAGAGAATTATTCTCTCTCTATAGCGTTTGATAGCCTTATACAACTATAGCACTACATATTGTATATATATATATATATATATATATATATATATATATATATATATATATATATATATATACAAAAATAGTACAACATGGCATACGGAAAATTTCAGCATGATTTTTCCGATTATTGTCACAAAAAATAAAAACCTTCTTTGGACAATAAATTCATTTTATTATATTCGCTATAATGTTTTGTCTATGCTGTCTTGTAAACATAACTAAAGTAGTTTTGATTGAGTTTGGACCGGCAAAAATATATTGTGCAGACGGGAGAGGTGGGAGAGATTTGCGAATGGGAAAAAATGGGGAAAGCGGAAAAAATTTTCATCTCTATACAACTCTAATTACGGAACGAATAATTATTGGAACTAGAAAATAACTTTATCATACAATGAATAAGTTTATTTTTTAAAAAAATATATTATTGAATACCCCTTAGAAGTAAAGGGTTAATACTTATACATAACAGCTCTCCGTTATGATTTAAATTTTACTGTTTGCCGAAAGAACGGTAACCTCGTTGTAGAATCCCACTCTAGCACAGAAGGTCTTCAGCTTCAATTGCATTGAATATCTGTTATATATATGAGTGGTATAGATACTCTATTCTAGACAAAAAGTAATACAACTTGGTTTTCGAGACAGAACTTTCTAAATAATGTTTTAGTTAAATAAATGGTCTGTGCGAATAAATGACTATTTATGTGTCTCTGTGGATTTATTTCATCTTTATTTTTACCCGAGATCAGTGTAATCTGTTTTAAATGCGCACGTAATCGATTGCTTCTGTAATAGACGATAATGAACATTTTTCATTGATTACCGAATGAAATATGTGTGAGCGTTTGATAATTAACTGCTCAAAGACGATCGTTGCTAATGTGCCTGGGTTTCATTCAATGATATTTTGTCTGTTATAACAACTTTTGTATTTCCTTTCAAACTATTCGATAATTTTATTATCGATGTTCTGTACAATATAAGAAAAAAATAAGCGTTATATTCTTGTGTTTAGCTTAGAATCTATTTTAACAGATTTTGCTGAATATTTTTCCATATTTAACTGTTGACCTTATTATTTAATTTGAGTTTTTATTAATATTTTTTTACAGTTCATCACATCTATGATCCCATTACAGATTTCGAAAGAAGTATCTGATAGACCAAGAAAGTATTCATAAAATTAATTGAATTTGCCCTTATTTGATCTGTGGCTTAATTAAACAATTTCAAAAGAAAAGAAATCTGAAATACAATTAACATAGTTGATAGGACTCTTTCTAATACGTGACTTCTTTAGATATTCGCACTGAGTGCTAAGAGATTAAAGAAATGCACCCTGGAGTTTTTATTGAGTTCACTTGGTTAACGGAAATAAAAAAAAAATCCGAAATCGGCAAACAACTTCATGATTCTTTGGCGTGTAATACCACTTCCAGAAGAGAGGAAAAAAATATATTTCTCCTCACGAGGAAATTAAATTAAGAGCCTGAAATTAAAAGATAAACTTTGTATATGCTAATGAGGAGATTTAGAAAAGAATTGAAACATGCAGGTAGAAGTCCATTTTAAATATTCCATATTTTGATTCTGATTTTAAACTTATTTCTGATCTTTTCTTTAAAAAAAAAGACAACAGCAACTTTTTCTTTCTCCTTCAATATCCTTGGAAGAAAGCCAAAATAGCCATTGTGGTTGGCGCACATGCATGCCAAGCAATCGAGATTATTTCACTACAGGAAAAAAAAGACTTAGTTTTCCTGACTGTATTTTGTATACATTTTACCGTGAAATATGTCTTTTTGAGTAAGGCACTAGTTTTTAAGAACATCCTTGCATTTAGGAAAAAAAGCGGAAGAAGTTACCAATGTGTTTCCCTAGAAAAATTAAATAAAAGTAAGTCTTTTCTCTGAAATATACGATTCTGAACGGTTTAGAGGAAGAATAAAATCTCGAGAAGACATTTCACATTTAACGGAAGAAAGCATAAATATTTCGCGTTGCTTTAACGCCTGCATAGCATTTACAATACATAATTCAACTATTTGTTTGCAAAGGGGGTAAAGATACATAATATAAGGTATAAATAAGGATGCATAATAAATAAGTGTATACCAAATTTTGCAATAGAGCATTTCTCAAAATAATGTTGATTTTTATGCTGTGAAATTTATTACGAAATTGTGAGCCGAATCCTTTAAGTCGCATATGAACTAATTAAAATAAAAAATACTATTAAAACTCATTATAATAAATATGGTTTATATTAACTAAGGAATAAAATCCAGAGAAAAAAATTCGTATTTAACGGAAGAAAGTATGAATATTTTGTGCTGCTTTAACACCTGCATTTATAATACGTTATTCGATTATTTGTTTGCAAAGGTGGTATTGATACATAATATAAGGTATATTTAAGGGCATATAATAAAATATAAATAAGTGTATGTGAAATTTTTCAATAGAGCATTTCTCAAAATAATTTTGATTTTTGTGTGTAGTGAAATTTATTACGAAATTGGGAGCCGAATCATTTAAGTCATATATAAGCTAATTAAAATAAAAATATTAAAATTTATCATAAGATACTGCGTTTATATTGATTATATATGCAAGATCTTATCATTTTGTAAGAGAAACAATATGAACAGAAATATTAAAAATTATATTAAGGTGCATAAAAATGCTCATCAATTTTCCTTAAAATAATTTCCCTAATCAGAACGGTAACTCTGGAAGTGATATTTCTCTTATCATTATAAGCAACGATCCCATTCAATTCCTAATCAAATTATAACTTTTTTGGTATAAAAACATAAAATAAAGGTATTAATAACTAATATTCTAAAATAAATTATCCTTCTTAAATATATGACCTTTAATTTCTTGTTAAGAATGAATAAAACTCTTTACGCAAAACAAGTCATTCAAAATAGAGAAAAAAAATTATTACATTTAGCAACTAAATTAATTTTGATGGAGAAAAACATTTCAACAACCGAGAAAATTCGCTTGATTCATATTCTTTAGATATCTCTTAATGATGTTTTAGGATTGAAATTTGTTCTGAAAATAATGGAATTGAAGTATGCTTTTGATGAGTCATTTATCATTCTACCATTTGCGTCAAAGCACATTTAAACAATACCGTTCTAAATCCGCAATCTTTTATAAACCATTTTTAGAATAAAATTTTGTATTTAGATACCGTATTTGCAATATTACTGCAATTATATAATGAAGTGGCGCTATAAAGCATATTGACGAAGTTTATAAATACAGGTTTTACATACACGAAACTTAAAGTAATGGAACAAAATATTTTGTATGTCGAAGAGTAGCTACTAAAATTAGGAAGTAGATAACATAGATTATATAGTGAAATTATTGCGTAAACCAATTGTACTCTGTACAACCTGACAGTATTGTAATCTTTAAAAAGATCGAGGAAGTTAATCAATGCATAAAAAGCATAATATTCTTAGTAACTACATAATTCTAAAAAGGCATTGAATAAATCTGAGAACTTGTCTGATGAAAGATATTGATCAACATAAATATCCTTATAAAATCAGGAGCAGGCATCAATGCAATATTTAGTATATCAGAATAAAATATACATAACTTATTTAAAAATACCAATTTCTAAGTTTTCAACGCACACTCTATTTGTTGAATAAATTAGATTTTACACACTAACTATATTGCTCTGAACCGAAAGATTATAAATGTTAATACCAACACTTATATAAAGAAAGATTCTTATATCATATTGCAAAAACGCATCTAGAATTTTTGGATCTAAATATTAAAAAAAAAACATTTTCCCTGACCTTTCCTGAAATACCCTTTGTCATCAGGTCACACTTCACCCAATTACTTGAGAATATTATCACATTATCCTCATAATATAAACCACAAAGCAGCGATATTTTAACAATTGATTTACTGTCAAGGATACTATATTTAGCTGTTATTCTAAAGAAAGAAAATTAAGCAAGATTTGACGGTTTATACCATACACAACATCAAGTACATCTGCATGCCGGCAATTTAAATACCTTAAATTCTTTTCGCTACACAAATAACAATGACAACAGAGAATCAAATATCATAATCGCCAAAATATCACACCACACAAACGTTAAGATAATTATAAAATTATCTTTGCTTATCTTATGACCCATTTTGAAATTAACACTTTAGCATTGTAATTATAAAAAGCAGTCTAAAATTATATAAACACATTCCTTAATTTCATATGTTAAAATAATTTTTTAATATAAAAAAAAGAATGTATTGGTTGAATTGTATAAAACAGTATATGCCAAAATTTAATTGTAAATGAGACATAAGACCAATGAGAATTACGTTGAAAATCACCCTTAAAAGTAGAAAACGGATCATTCATAATTTCCTCTCTTAATCCCAGAATACAAGAATATTCATCAAACTTCTGCGTATTACAACCTCGCTTCTGTCTCATTCATCTTTCTTTTGATTCATCTGCCCTTGAAGTTGCATTCCGTTTCTTCCGAAATTTACGTTACTCTCCAATTAATGACCCTTAATAGTCTGCGAGGTGAATTACACTATTCAGTATCATGATATAAAACGACAGTACATACCAAAGGCCATATAATACATTAATCAGTTCATCAGATTTGAAATTTAAATAAAAAAAAAGCCTTATCCGTTCAATCAAAATTTTAAAATGAAGAAACCACGTTGAATGCACATCCATAGAAAAAAATGTATGTCGATTATATTAAAAGCAAAGTTTTTTTGAAGTTCTATATATAATACAAGGCAAATCCCACGGTAATTATATTTTGAATCATTGCACAGACTTTTAGATGAAAAAAAATTGATGCCCTGAGACAAGAGTTGGCAATTTGAGACAAGAGTCAGGTATCAAAATTGTACCATTCTTCTTGTTATAAAACAGAAATAGCACATGATTAAACTTATCTTTAACAAATCAATATGTTAAAAAGTTAAAATTCATAAAACATTTAAAGCTTTTGATTTATGCATTGATTTATAAATAGTATAATGTTGCATAACATAAATCTGGACATTTTATCAAAATTGTCTTTATAAAAAAGTTATTCTAAACGTTAATTATGATGAAAATTTTAATAACAGCATTGCAGTAATCACTATTTCCTAATAAACTTTGTAGAAGCGCATGAAAAGAATAAAATGAAATAAAGTTTTTCGTAATCAGCAGAAATAAATAAAATGTGTTTACAATATTAATTGGTTCATTGTAATGTTCGTAAAATATAATTAGCTTATTCAGTTTCACAATAACATATTTTCCAACTCTTTATAAAATTCCGTTATAAATTTCGAAGGAAACGAAACTTCGTAAATTAGAAGCTATAATTAGTGCTTGATAAGTTTTAAAATAGTAGGGCTTACTTTAAATATTATGAAAAGCACATGCATTTAATCATATTAATATAAAAAGTTACAAATAAATACACATTTCAAAGATTCATTACACATTAATAAGAACAAACACAATTTCATATTCCATCAGTACATACATTAAAAGATTAATGATACGACGCAAAAGAATTTCAGCATTAATTTTCCGTAAAGTATGAATTGACAATACCCGCCAAGAAAAAGCAGATGAAACAATTCTTAAGTCTTGTTTCTAAGGCAACCTGAATTTAAAATGTACCACAATTTTATTACATCTTTACAGCAGATAATTCGTATTTTTCAGATCAGAAATGAAAATCGCAGTATGCAAGGCTTGCCATTCCTCCATTTATGTCCCGACTAGTTGGTGAAAGGAAAATTCATTGATGAGTTACTGAGTCATAATTTTGAATTAATTTTTTTATCAAGTTCCATTTAAAAGTGCTTTCTATATTTTTCCTTAAAATAATGATAAATGTGTCTTTATTAAGTATGTTTAAAGCTTTTTATGCTCTGTAAATCGATTATTTCTTCAAAGAATCATTGAAGACTAGTAGTTCGACTTCTTTTAGTGCCCTTTTTATTTCCATTTTCAGTTTTATTTTCACTTACTTATGTTCATTCATCCTTAAAGATTTAAAATTCTGGTGAAGTAAAATCATAAGGGGATTTTATATTTTTGAGAATGGATAACAATAATTTATAATAGCTAATTATCATTTAAATTTCTGAAACAATTTTCATGATCTTATCAAGATTATCAGTTTTTGTACAGATGGAATAAAATATCAATTTATGATATTTTCGGAAAAAATAGGGAAAGAGAAAATAAAATAAATTTCTTACATGATGAATTATTATAATAAATGGTGTAGGTAATGGTAAAAATTAATTATTTTATTCAAATAGAACTGATAAAAATATTTTTTTAAACAATACTGAGATAATATATAGTGATATAAAGGAAAAATAAATTTTAATATTAGTGATCTTATGAAATATCTAAGAATAAAACAAGAATTTCTTTTGTAAATTAAATTATTTTGAAGCTTAATTATGTAATTATCGTCAGTACAAAATTTCTTCAATATTTTATTCATTTCTAATTGTTTAAATTTGCATTTTGTTCCCAATTATTTTTTTCTTCCAATATTCCGAACTTTTTATACACAAATATTCTTTTTTTAAAAATTAATTGCTATGATCAAGTACCGCAAAGATCTTTTCTCAAAACTTTAATTCATATGATAAGAAATAATTGAAATAATTCTTAGGTAGAAATAAGTTCGAAATAATTCATGTATGTGATTTTCAAAAGTTTAATAGAGGGAAGGTTATATTTTATGCGATTTCAAAATAATAAGATAAGTATGAAATTCTCTAATTCTGGAAATAATTTGTATCCTGAGATAAATCAAGTAATTGCACTCCTTCTGAATGGACACATTTGATTTAACAAATAAATTACTTGAGAAATGATCGATTTCCGAAATTCCTCGAAACTCCTCAATCGGCTGAGATTCCATTAAAACTTTCTCAATAAGTTGTTGACGACAAATTTGGAGTTTATTCAGGAGTATACATTAAATATTTGTAATATTCTAATTCTGGACTAGAGTAGGAGTATGAACTTCACAGCATTGCCTTCAAGCAGAAAGGCGTATTTTAATCCTTCGATTAAAGTTTGTATCACTGTTGTTCGTAATGAAAGGCTCTCATTTTTGAAAATATATCGTCGTCTTCCTTTCTTTGAGAAATTTTATTAAATCGTAGAAGAATGCTTTCAAAACCAATTGAGTTACAATCTTTCGTCATACATTTTGAATTAAGGTTTACATAATTTATAAAATTAAATATTTATTACAGCTTGTCAATTAAATATTTATTACAGATTGTTAATTAAATATTTATTACGGATTTAGAATCTTTCAGACTATTCTCATTGGCTTATTTTTATGCAACAAAACAGGATTTTTTTTTATTTTAATTGTAAAAAAAATGAAAATTAAATCCTTCAAGCTTATTTAAAATATTTAGAATATGAAATATAATTTTTATTCAAATCTAAGACATTATTTCATAAACTTCACAATCTACATAAAAGTGAAATATTGAAACTACAAAATTGGAAATGAATTTAAATATTTCAACATTGCTAACATGCCTTCAGGACAATATTTTAAGCATGGTATGCCGAAGAATAACAATATAAAAAAGTGTTTTTTTAAAATTCTGTTCAGTTTATAAAAGATTTCAAATATGAAAAACTAAATAAATTTTTTATTCTATTTTTTAAATTTAATTGATTTAATTTTTGTAATAATTTTTATAATTTAATTAATCAATTTTTATAATTAATTTTTATAATTTAACTAATTAATTTTTATAATTATTTTTATAATTAACTCATTTAATTGTTCAATAATTTTTAATTACAAATTTTATAAACTGATATTTTCACAACTTTTTAAAAGGTTATAATCATTAAATATTTTTATAATATAAATTTGAAAGCAATTGTAAATATCGTAATTAAAATGTATATATTTTTTATTTTTCAATTTAATTATTTTTTAATTTTATATAATCGTAATAGGGAAACATTTACATTTTTATACTGTCGTATAACTTTAAATAGATGCACCGATGTTTTCATTGAATTTTACTAAAGTAATTTAAGCCAACTTTGATGTATTTGATAGTTCATAAAAGTTAAATTTTAAAAGTTTCGTAGATTTCCAAATTTGAAGAAGCATTTTTTTTTTATTTAGTCGAGTGCATAACAGTTTATATAATTGAGATTATCAGTTCAAAATTTATAAAAAACATTTCTCTATACTCAAAACTTTTTTACAATGAATATGAAATAAGTTCAGAACTTTCAATTTTATTACTATATCTATGATTCAAAATTAAATTTTCCTGAAATAAATCAATACAAAACTTTTTTCTATAATATACCAAAACTCCCATTCTGTATAAGGCATATAAAACTGAAAATAAAATAAAATTTACTTCTTTAGATATTTTTACTGTATTTACTCTCAAAAAGAAACTTTTATTTTTGAGATAATAAAACATTTGATATACGATGCATCACGCCGATAAAAAGAAGAGAAAACAACTCACCGAAAGGTAAGTACTGTGAAGGGACGATAAGACTTGTGGCTACTGGGATCCGACATTGGTTTTCCCCAGAAGTCATTGAAGAAAATATCGCTGACAGGATTCTCGCCAATAACGTCAGGATTCATGGTAATCGAGACCAGATCATCGTGGACGAACTCGCCGTCCAAAGAATTCGCATAGCAAGCGATGCAGGCGACTATGACTACTAAGTACACAAATGTATCCATTATGATTGTCATTACAGACTGATTTCTAACTCTGGACGTGAGATTCATCAATTGGGACCACAATGCCAGGGAACGGGGCAAAGTGCGGCGATGAGTGGATTTCGATTTCGAAGCATTCTGAGTCCGGCGGGTGTCTAGTGAATCCCTCTTACGATATCTCGGATGACTCGAGGATGGGTAGAGCCAGGATGTTGTAGACGTCGCTTGGTACGACGGGGAATTTATCCAGATATCTCGTCCCATTTTCATAGCTCTGGAGATTTAAAGAATTCGAATTTCTTAAGACAAAAGAATAAGAGCCTCGTTCTTGGAAGGTGACTTTTTTACTGTGCGTTCGGATAAAGTTTCTCTTCCTCTAGGAGCTTCATAGGTATATCTTGCATTTTGAAATGATCAGTTGGTTATTTCTCTTTTTTCGTCTTTTAAAGCACAATTTCTGCGAGAGTTTTATGCAATTATCGAATAACTTTCTTTTGTTCTAGTATCACACTTCGAAACGAAATTTGTAGTATTGTAGTAACCGGAATTGTTCGAAAAATAGCCGTCGGCTACAAAAATAGATTTACAATGTTCTCGTCAAAAAGAAGTTGAGTTGAATTAAAAAGTTTATCTTCGTCAAACAAAATTATTTGAGTCAAATACAGTTCAGACAATCGATTCTTTAGATAAAGTTAACTTTTTTAAAATCTTTCAATTCCTTCAATTTTTTTAGTTCTTTTATAACATCTAATCACAACTTCACAGAACGTTCGAATAAATATCGTCACCGAGGATGAAAGATGATAAATACAGTAACAGAATGTTTGTAAATTATCACTCTGTATCAAAGAGAAAAGTTGCAAAATTTTTTTCCCTTCAAGTATAACAGCAACTTTTTCCAATAAATATCACGACACAAATATGCAGTTACGTTTCGGTTATGTTGATCACAACAATAATTTTTACTTTTTATATAAAATCCATTTAACACTTATTTATAAGATATCATAATATTCACATTTAACGACAAACATCAATTACAAAAAGTTACACCACATTTATAGTCTAAATATCAGTGTTTTAACTACTTTTACGGGACAAGAATTCTACACTAGCGTTCTATTCAACTAATTGTGATTCTGAATAAATATGAGCATTTATTTTCACCTACTGATTCCTTTCGACCACAAACATCAATCAATCAATGATAAGAGTTCAATTGATGGAATTTTCTTATCATAATCCATAAATTCCGATTCGGAGCAAATTAAATTACTTGCCCGATTCGTCTCCTGTCCATGCGAGAAAACTTTTTTCTAAGTTTCCGTTAAAATCGAAAGTAATTCTGAACCTCGTGGATAACATTGGGAGAGAGCAGTGATAAAGTTTGGGAAGAGAGTGGACGACTGTCCCGCCACGAACTCATCGAAACGAAAACTGTGTGCAAGAGAACCGATACGAGCTCCACTCTGCGCCGTCGGATACTGTGTTTGCTTATTTGCGCTGTTCGGTCGCCAAGAGGGCCGTGGATATCGCCAAATCCGTCACACAAGTTGGTAGACCTCTCTGCTCGATGGATTGTATCTCTTCAATAAGATTTCCGGATGATTTTATGCCATTCTCACATGCACAGGAGAATAATTTGTTTGATAATTAAGTAACGCTCGGCAATATTTTTTTACAGATTTGGAATTCAGTTAGTGAAAGCTCAACTTGCACGTTTTCGGGAGGGGTAATTATTTCGGTAATCAACGGATATTTTAATGCTAGTGTTTGAAATATATTGCGGAAGAGGAGCTCTTTTTTTAATGTCTCTTTTGTTAGCAATTTTGCTCATACAGGACACAGGACATTTTTTAATTATTTTCGATGAGCGTAAGCGATAAGAAAAGGTGTTTTACTCTACTCACGCACTTGTTTAATCATACTTACATTACTTGTAATAAATAATGTCTACATTTGAAGTATTTTTAAATTACTTTTAGAACGACTGTGCTTCACATAAGAATAAAAAAAGAGCTTCGCCTAATAAATAGCAATAGAAAACTTTCAAATTATAGTCGTTTGCAAATAATTAACGATTTTTAGAACAGCTTTGCTTTACATCAGAATAAAAAAACTTTGCCTAAGAAAGAGCTATAGAAAATATTCAAATTTATATTTGATAATCATTTGCAAATATTTAATATAGTTTACTGCATGTTATATTGCGGAACAGGGGCGCTTTTTCTATTGTCTCTTTTGTTAGCACTTTTGCTTATACTGGACACAGGACATTTTTAAAATAATTTTTGATGAGCTTAAGCGATAAGAAAATATGTTTTACTCTACTCACGCACTTGTTTAATCATACTTGCATTACCTGTAATAAATAATGTATATTTTTGAAGTATTTCTAAACGATTTTTGGAACAACTGTGCTTTACATCAGAATAAAAAAAGAACTTCGCCTAAGAAATAGCAATAGAAAACTTTCAAATTTATATTTTATAATCATTTGCAAATAATTAACGATTTTGAGAATAACTGTGCTTTACATCAGAATAAAAAAAAGGAACTTTGCCTAAGAAAGGACAATAGAAAATGTTCAAATTTATATTTTATAATCATTTGCAAATAATTAATATAGTTTACTGAATGTTATATTGCGGAACAGGGCCTCTTTTTTTAAAGTCTCTTTTGTTAGCACTTTTGCTTATAATGGACACAGAATATTTTTTAATTATTTTTGATGAAGGTAAGCGATAATAAAAGAGGTTTTACTCTACTCACGCACTTGTTTGATCATACTTATATTACCTGTAATAAATAATGTCTATTTTTGAAGTATTTCTTAACGGTTTTTAGAACAACTGTGTTTTACATCAGAATAAAAAAAGGAACTTCGCCTGAGAAAGAGCTACAGAGAACTTCGTCTGCTAGTTTCCAAAATTTTTGATTCATGGTGGGTTTGTGTTTAGAAATAATTCCTACTAACAGACAAAAGGCATAATAGTTCGTAGTTGAAATGCCAGAGGACTTTTTCAAATTATGATGGAAAGGTTATGTATGTAAAAAATTATTTACCGTGCTTTTTTTTTTCGAGAAATGCCATGGTAATTTTCGAAGTATGACTTGTAACTTAGACTTGATGAAGTTACCCACCTGGAAATTCATCAGTATACAGAAATGGAATTATTATTATAAATATAAAAATTTCTTTTGACATTAGAACGAGTTGATTTAAAAAATTATTTTCACTCTTCCTATTTTTAAATTTACGATTGCAGAAAGATCTTAACGTAATAAAAAACAAATCTTAAACTTTCTTAGCATTGACAAAAACATTTTTTGTTCATTCATATTAGATAATAACAGCAACATATAAAATTACTTAGATAAATCCATGTTTTATCAAGAGTCTCAATGCATTTCCACTTGTTTCTGGTTAAATATTTTTCATACAAGGTTCAGAAATCTATTCTACCTTAAATCATAGCCCTAGACAAAACTGGTTTAAACTGTGTTTTTGATTTTTTAAGGTTTTAAATCTTAGTTTATCATTTTATTTTTTATCGCTACAGATATGTTTGAAGTTATGTAATTCATTTAAGCTCAGACGAGGTTTCTCTTTTAAGCAGAGATTAGGAACATTTTAAATAATTATATACCTTTCTCAAAAGTATTTTTTTCAAACAAAAGTAATAACAGACAGTGCTTATCCTTTCTTTTTAATAATAATTTTTGTTCTTATCTTATAAATTTTAAAGCTATGCATTTGACAAAGTTTTCGAATTATGGAATATAAATATTTTTTTCTGGAAAGCGCTAAACTTACTCTATGATTCATAGCTAGTTTATTTGAGATATTTAGAAAGAATAATAAAATTCTAAGCAGACGATATTTATCATTGAAAAATAATAAGTTATTACCAGAAATTGTTATTTCGAAACATTTTTATATTTTTTTAATTCTTTGGCAATTATTTCATAACAAATATCTCCTCTATTGTATAAATTTTTTCTCAGTTGGAACTTGCATTTCGAAATTAATATATGTTGATAGAAAATAAGTTTTATTCGAATGTTTAATCAAAAATTACTATGGAAATCAATTTTCTTAATGGAAGCAGTTTAAAACATTTTGCTTGATTAGAATTGCAAATTGAATAAGATAAAATTCTATAAATATCAAGAAAGAATATTTGGATTTAAACGAAGATAGAAACGCACAAAACTTGAATATCTACAATTCCATTTTATATACTTGTCAATCATATCTAATATATTAAAATGCATAAAAATGATAATATATCAAGAAACAGCTAGCTTTTAATCCATGATGTATGGCTAACTTTAAGGGGGAAAATTAAACGATTTTAATATTGTTTTTACAGATTCCTAGAGTATTTTTGTTTACTGAATATCCACGAAAACAAAACCTTGCAATTTTTAAAAAGTTTTTTTTTATTAGAAACAACAATAGAGAATTTTTAATGATTACTGATTCAATCCTTAGGAAAGATTTTTGTCATAAAATAATCCTTTTTACATAACTGTTTATTTTTATTTTACAAATAAAATCTAAAATTTTTAAAACGCACGAAACTCAAATAACTGGAAAATTCCTTTAAAGCCAAATATTCGAGATGTATACAAATCACACAAACATACAATACGCCATCGTCTATTCAGATTATTTATTAATTCCAGTCTATAAAAAGTTAATTAAACATAAAAAATGCTTCGGAAAAACAATTACGAATGTTTGTTGCGAAATTCCTTTCTGTTTACAAAAAACAATTTGACAGAAAAAAATAATTAAAAATATTTATTACCAATATCGAAATTTTTCGTTTGCGTGATTAAAGATCGATTACTTTTTTTAATTGGAAATTCTTATAAGTAGTAAATAAAATAGATTATTTAGCAAATAAAAAAACAATTATTAGATTCAATGTAATGAATTTGTTCTAATAAAGAATCAATTAACCTGTGTTATAAAAAATTCATTCTGAATCTCAAATACTTTAACGAATTTTCTGAAATATCAGTACAAAAATTCAAGAAAAAACACAATGGAATGCAAAAAGAAATGCGTCACTTTTCATTGAAGGATTTCAAAATACGAAATGTTGAATTTTTTCTAATTTTTTTACTATATAAATATTTTTTTATTCAAGCTAACAATCTGTATTAGAAAATTTCGCAATAACATTTTAACTTAACTCAAATTTATTAATTTTTTACAAATGCAGAGAAGTTAAAATAGTGATTTTTGTTCTAATAATTAAATAATATGAATTAAAAATGCAACAATTCAATATTCAAAATTCATCGAATTATTTTTGGAATGAAAGTTAAAATGAAGAAAAATTTGCAAAATCCTTTTATCAAATAACAACGCAATCCCACGTTTTTTTAAACCATTTAGTTTATTAATATTTGCTTTATAACTAAGATTTTTTGAAAAAATGTTTTAATTCAAATAAATAATTACGAATTTGAAACCATTCAAATTCATCATAATCTTCAGTTATTAGGAAAGTTTTGACATATTTTGTTAGTCAAACGGTTTTGGAGATGAAATCCACAAAAAAAATAAAGAAAAATAAATTGTATTGTTATTAATAATTAAAGTGGATGAGATGTTCCAAGTAATTTTTTCACACAAAGATGAAAAATAATTTTTAATCATTATTAATCATTTATTAAATCTATATTAAAATTAAAAAATTCTCAAAAAACGATAAATAACTAATAATAATGAAATTAAAAAAAGTCTCCAATACTAGTATAAATAAGCTGAATAGTTAAACCGAATATTTATTTTACAAAATTAAAATAGTAATATCTCCTTTTCCACTTAAATACTAACGCCTTATTTTATTTTTCATGTTAGTAATAAATGAAACACATTATAAACAGAGAGAATATAAAATTTATGCCCGTGAAAAAATTTTCTTGGGCATATAATCGCATTTCAAATAAAGTTTTGAAATAAATAATATTGTTTGTTCTACTAAAGATTATATATTTTTTTCAAAATCAAGTACATCAAAGTCAATAGTAAAAGCTAGGGACTCAGATAGAAGTAAATAGAAGCTTTAACCCTTTATTTACGAAATTGTTTTACCATAAATTTTTTTAACTTTATTTTTCAACCATTAGTTTTTCGGTACTAAAATTTAATTTCAAGGAAGAAAAACCTGTTTTATTGAATTAAAATAATTTCATAGTTAAAGGTTTTTCATGCTCTTATAGTTACCATCAATCGCTTTCCATTGGAAATAAACTCTTCGGGTTATTTTACATATTATTAGAAAAATAGGCATATTGACGTAGATGATGATAATGTTGTGTCCTATTTTTAGCAGGAGCTTCTGAGGGTATGGAACCGTGAGCACTCGAAGGCAGAAGTCGGATTTCTAGCTCATATGAGGATAAATCACACAAACACATGCTTGCACAGCCCCTTTTTACAAGCGGGGGAGGCACATTCACACATCTCACAGATAGTACACAGAAGAACAACCATGCCCGAACCGGGACTCCCAGAACACAAGGAAGACGCGCTACCTCTGTGCCAGAAAGCCGGTATATTGACAAAGATATCAGCCTGATTTAAATGGTACTTTCAAGTACCGTCGTTAAATAATGGGTTAATCAGATTTGTAACTTTTTAAAATTACAATAATTTTTAAAGTTTTTTCTTATAATTTTTATTGGCATTTAATCTTTATACTGATGTGTTTTCATTGTTTCATAATTTTAGATTTAAACTTTTTTCAAGTAAAACATTTTTTATTATAGCACAAAAAAAGTTTGTTTTTCAGAAAATGTTTAACATTTATTTTACCTAATAATCTCAGATTTAAACTAAACTATTTTTGAAATAAATGATGTTTCTTTTATAGAATCAAAATTTAAATAACCTTTAGCTGAGTAGTTTTCTTCGCTACTTTATTAGATGACATCTCCTGTTTTAGAAAGATAACGCTATATTAATTCACTATGAATCAACTGGTATGTTTATGGACTCTGTGTGACTAGAGTAACAAATTACCAATTCTGTGAAAGCATTATTTGTAACTAATTTGGTGATAATATAATTTTTGAATGAACAAATCTCTCTCGAGCACCTCAGCAAAGTGGTTAAAGTAAATTAATTATGTAATGATAATTTCTGAGAATATTAAAACTGTGTGGTGTCATCGAGAATACAAAACTACACACTATTTCAGATATATAGAGCTTAAAAAATTGAAAAACAGTTATTCACACTGCAAAATGTCGTATGTAATCTATTGAATTTGGCTACATCCATTAACGGGTATTTCTTCATATCGCCAGAATTTGGCACCTTTTGACTATATTGATACGATAGAGACTGCTGAATTCCAACCGAATTTTAATTTTTTTTATATATCACCTTTTTCATTACAAGCAATGGTATGCAATTTATTAGAAGCAGATCTCGGTCTTAGATTTCACAGCAAAAATAAATTATATTTTTTAAATTAAATTTGCAATTAGGAATCCAAAAATGTTCCGAATCTGATAATAAGACTTTGTGTTAAAACTATCTAGTATCGCTTATCTTTATATATCTTCTGTGCGTGTGTATGTGACTTAACTCCTCCTAAATGGCTGGACCATTTTGATGAAATTTTTTGAGTGTGTTCAAGTGGATTCGAAATTGATTAAGATTCACAATTCAGTCAACAACCAAATGTAGATTTTGTTTAATTATTCCTTAAAAATTAATGTTCCAACCAAAAATCTTTTCCTTTCCCCAGCGCCAAATGAGTAAGGCGTCAGTTTTTATTTCTACGCTAACCAATGTCTATCTAAAGGCTTAAAATGTTTTCGACAGATTACTTCAAACTATTCTGTTTATTTTCTCATTTTCTGATACATTTAAAATTAAACATTGTTAATTTGTTGATCTGTTCATGATGGATCATCTGAGAAAAATTTGTTGAAAAAATATTGAGATATTGCATAAATTAAGAAATATATTCTTGATTGCCCATAAGGTTTAAATGCTCAGAGACACTGTTTTCTGTGCTCATATTAATAAAAAAAATTTCAGTAAAAAGGCAAGATTAATTCGTTTAATCATTTCCATTTTAATTTAAAGAATATATTCTACGAGAGCTAATAGAAAATTATAGAGATGACTGTCGCTGAAATCCTCTATTATATTATGTGTGAATTATATGTTAATTAAAAATTTCTGATAAAGAATCTATTAAAATAGCTACATAAACAATTTAATTATTATAATTTTTACGAGGATTAAGACTGGTGAATTGTCTGGTCACCAAAGACGGCTAGTATATATATATACAATGCCAGATTTACTTAACGGTAATTCTAAAGCTCAAAACACCTTATTTACTTTGTATTTTGACAGTTCACATACATCACAATGATTTAAAAAGGACCTTGTTGGTTACAGAGAATTAACAATTTGCGAGATTCAAATTAATGCTGTCTTACAGCCGTAATCTAAGTGAAGAGAATGAATTTAAAATGCTAATTCTAGACAAGGAAGCAATACCTTCCAGCTAGTGTTGTAACCTAAAACTAATTCAAGACAATTAGAAGAATCAGAGTTTAATCAAGAAAGGAAAGAGTAAAAAAAAATATCGTAATTGCCTTTTCATCGCCTTTTCTTTATATTGCATAGATTAACATTTTCAAATCATTTAAGGCGTTAGCTAATTTTCGTTCAGCTCTAAAAGGTGGAAATTTGAACTCAATATTTTATTCATTATCAAGCGGCATTTTAAAAGTAATATTAGGGTATATATAGAATGTATTAAATTAATATTTAGGTATAGCCTTAGGAGATTTTTTTTATAAAACGTCGATGAAAAATGTTTACAATTTATTTTTATCTTATTTTAGAATAAATCCTCATCTAATATTTGGAAAGTCTTAAAAAACGACTGTTTTTTTAAAGAAATCTAGATTATTAAAGACAATTTCAAAGGAAAAACTTCGACAAAACTTCTGTGCCATAAAATACTTGAAAACTACGATTTTTCAATCTTTTTAAAAGTCTGAATCGGTACTAGTAAGCGAGAAAGATGAAATGAAGTACACAGAAAGAGACTGGTACCCTCTATCTTTAATTTTCAGTGCCATACTACAAATGTAAGCATGTTTCAACTATGAAGGCAATTTTCATTACATAAAAGTTGATTTTTATAGAATTCTATTTCGAATACCTGATAATTCGAAACGGAATTCCATTCCGAGTGTCCTAAATGAGTGTAATTCTTTGTAGTTCAAAATTCCGAGTATCCTAAATGATTGTAATTCTTTTTTTGTTCAAAATTCCGCGTGCCTTAAATGATTGTAACTCTTTGTAGTTCAAAATTTCGCATCAACATGAGTATAGTTGATCTTCCGATGGCTGCTTCGAAGTTCAACTCGTTTACTTACTCATGGAGTCATTTATATATTTGAGACTTGAAATTCCCATTAACAAAAACTAAAAATGCTATCTTGAGGATGCGTTCTTGTTATGCGTTCATGCAGTTCATGTAATCCCTACAAACAAACATATGGATATTTGGATTACACGGTAAAGTTAACCTTCACACATCCACACACATGCGGAATTTCATAACAATTCGATCTTGAAATCCAAACTGTCATAACTCGAAACTATGAGAACCTAGCTAAAGATTGCAAGGCACGGTTCAATGACCTTAAATTATTTCTTCCAACTGAGGGAAGTCACACCAAGTTACCTCTTATCTACAGCTTTACTAAAACATTGCAAGATCTATAGCTTTACTAAAACATTGCAAGATCTACTGCTTTACTAAAACATTGCAAGATCTACTGCTTTACTAAAACATTGCAAATATTGGCACAAAAGCGTTAACACTACCGCGAAATATCCGCGTTGCATTGACATGGTTTTTAGGTCTCAGCTTATAAGTCGAAGAATTTCAGGTTCGAGACCTGATTCCACCGAAGTGTAAGGGAGTCAGTCGCACGTTAAATCTGACATATCCAAACGTCCTCCCACTGGTGTGGTGTGGAGGGGGGGATTTCCTGCTCCGGTGTCATTATCGCCATTTGACCAAGGTTAAAAACTGTCATAACTCGAAACTATGGGAGCCTAGCTAAAGATTGCCAGACACGGTTCAATAATCTTAAAGCATTTCTTCCAACTGCGGAAATCCACACAAAATAATGTCTTAAAATCTACAGCTTTTCTAAAACATTGCAAATATTGGCACAAAAGCGTTAACACTACCGCGAAATATCCGCGTTGCATTGACATGGTTTTTAGGTCTCAGCTTATAAGTCGCAGAATTTCAGGTTCGAGACCTGATTCCACCGAAGTGTAAGGGAGTCAGTCGCACGTTAAATCTGACATATCCAAACGTCCTCCCACTGGTGTGGTGTGGAGGGGGGGGAAACTAGCTCCGATGTCGTTATCGTCATTTGACCAAGGTTCAAAATTACGAGGTCATCCCAAAATAGCCCTTGTGTTGCTTTACAAAGGGACGTTAATATAACTAAACTAAGCATTGCAAAATATCATGGCTTTTCCAAGTAATACTACCTATGACCTTTTCGAAAATCTTGAAAAAACCCAACTGCAACTTTTCTGTACCAGTAACGAATACCTCTGATGTTTTTCGTATCATTTATAAACACGTAATCGCTTTTCGATATCGTAAGTAAAAAAAAAAACAGTTATTCGTTATTGGTTGCAAAAATCATTTTTCCTTCCTTTTCCAAAACTGAGATATATAATGTTACTTCTTAGGCGACTAAATGTTACAGTTGAGCTACACATGATATAAAAAAGAATAAATCTGGAATCATGACTTATTTTAAGCTACTAAGGGAAAATGTACAATTTGTTTCCCTTTGGTAATTTAACTTATTCTTTATTTCTCAAAAATTCCGTTGCCATAGCTTTAAATGCAAAATTCAGGAAATATTATGAATGAAGGTAAAGCGTGTGAGGGGAAGGGCTTTAACAACGTGAAAGCGAATTTCAAAAGCTTTAGGATTTCTTTTGAAAAATTCGAACTATAATTTAATCAATTAAACGACACTAATGGACTTTATTCGCTTACATTAAATCCTTTGGGATGAGTGGGCTGATGTGGGTTTAAAATCCACAACATATTATAATAAACAACTCTTAATAGAATGTAGTTTAATTTTTGGTTCATTATCATTTCGTTATCCATAGACACAAATTGACGAAAAATAATGGTTCAATAAAATATAACAATTTAGGTATTTAACATTGTTAGAATATTTTTGATTAATTTATCAATATTTTGCACAAAAAATGAAATATTTGAATGTAGAAACTCCACTACACTGGTATTAAATGATTAAATATAATTTGTTATTGTAGCTTTTCATTTTTGCATATTATTCAATATTTTGATCCATGACTATAGACTATTCACGATAGAGATTTTTATTTTATTTTATATTTAATATGTTGGTTTTAATTCATTGTTCAAAATTTCACGACAAAAATTAAATATTCGCCAAAAATTAATTATTTAATTAATTTTGGCGAATAATTGGCATATATTTAATTATTGACAAAAATTAAATATATGCCACATTCAAATACATATGTATTTAATGTCTAAGCCCAACTTTCATAATTATTTTCTTTCTATTTCAGTCTATTGTTCGATGTTTTGACACGCGACCCTTCAGAGTGTAAATTTTGATTCCCGTTTCTTAATTATTCATTGTTCACAAATATGTATTTTGTAACATACGAAGCGAAACAATGAAATGAAACTCCAGCGTCTTGGAAATGAAAATTCGTATTTACATAACGAGGTTGTTATACAAAGAGAATCATCACAAACTAACGCATTGATGCATCAAATCATTTTAAACAATTAACTTTTTAGCATTCTTCGAATGTTGAATAAAGAACAATTAAATAGAAGATAAAAATTCTATTCATGTGTTCACCAAATTCCTACTGAAAAAAATGAGTCAAATTTTCTATAAATCTTAAAACTAATGAAAATTCAGAAAAAAATTTAAATAACAGCTGAAGAAGAAATAAGCTTTGCAATCGTTATTGCTGTGAATAAATACTTTAAATAATTTGTACTTTTAACCAATCAAAATATGCATTTAAAAAAATTCAATTCCTGAACTTCAACAGTGAATTCTTTTAGATTAAATAACATAGGGGAAGCTTGAATAGAGAAATAAATCTAGTAATACAGTGAAGAAATATTTTATGAGTATTATTTTAATGAGCGAAATATAAATGATTCCCGATACCGCAGGGCCATTAAAAAGGAAACGGATATATTTATTTAAAATAAATATTTTGTTATTTTCTTTGTTTGCCTGGAATATAAATTACACAAAAATGTTAAATTGTATGGGAATTAATAAGCTGTCTCCCAGGTCAGAATTCTCAAAGTTTTTTGAACGATAAATTTTGATGAAGAAGTTAATTGTCAAATCTTTTCAGTGTTGTATACTTCTAGAAGTGAACTTTATTAGGAAATAATTTTAGAACCCAAATTATGCAATAAATTAATAAAATAATAATTTTTTTTAATTTTTTATATTTATTATACTTAATATAAATACTAGCAACAAAACGTATGACTTTGAAATCATAATACCATATAAGTAGAAAAAAAACAAATACGGGTAATCTTAGTTTGAAGAAAACGCAGCCAACTTTCTGGCACAGAGGTAGGGCGTCTTTCTCGTATTCTGGGAGTCCCGGGTTCGAGTCCCGGTTCGGGCATGGTTGTTCTGTGTGCTATCAGTGAAATTTGTGACTGTGCTCCCCTGTAGAACGGGGCTGTGCAAGCAAAAGCGGTGAGTGTGTAGCTTAGTCATACTCTTGTCTCTAGTTGGTGTTACTAAAAACAAGAGACACTCCTTTCGGCTTAAATCTGCTGCTGGATCAGCAGGGGGCTTGTCCATGGCAAGTACCATTAGTAACAACAGAAGAAAAGACTACCATTTACTTTTGTAGTATTTCTGAGCCTAGTGTATATATCTGTTAATAAGTTAATCATTAAAATTAGTTACACGGATTATTATAAAGAGAAACATTATATGGTTATAGAAACCCGCAATACACATAACGAGTTCCTTTTTATTTACTCATAAGAAACCCAACTTCTACTTATGACAACCAGATTGTCAATCAATAGTTTATAAAACAGAAAATAAAAATGCTGAAAATAAGGAAATAATAAAAGCATATATCTGTCCGAGAATATAGCAACGTTTCGTCAGATACTCCTTTATGGAAACAAAGAATACGAAAGCCCTAGTTTCATCAAACTTAGGATTCAAGATAATTAATGGAATCTGCAAGTATCCTTTATCATATAACACTTGTAATATCCATTGTAAACTGCAACTTTTGCTTGCCAACGGATTCTTAAACCCTCAGCGTTTTTGCGCATGTAATATGATGGGTTTAAATCCTCAAAATAGGGGAGAGAAGAAAGATGAAAGGAGAAGATACATTTAACATTAAAGTTATATCGGATAACTCCCTGACTAATTAAAATAAAACAATAAGATCATAATCGACACAATACTCGCATAAATATAAAATAAACAAAGTATCTAACAGGGCGGGAATTAAAATCAAATCGGTCATAACGGAGAATTCAGGAATTGTGCTTATCCTTCTTCGTCTCACCCTTTATCGAGGTAGAATCGCCAAAAAGTGCTCGTTTAAGAATACTGAGCCGAAGAGTACTTGTGTTTCATTTTATGCTTAAATCTAAACGAGTGTTGTTTCGGTTCGAATCTTATTTAGATGAAGAAGAAGACACCTAATCTGCCTTTTCTCTTCAAGATTCCACACCATACCTGTGAAAGTTTATTTGTCGTATTTAATATCTACCAGGTTCCTTCACATAACTGCTCTACTGTGAAATTAAAACCTTAATCCGTGAATTTTAACTTCCTAAGCCAAGAATCTGCAACAAGGCTACTTCGCTCTAAGTTGTTTTTATTTGATAATTAGAGGAAATTAGAGGAGGTCTACATTTTATGTATATTTCTTTTAAATTTTACATAAACTCCTTCTAAATAAAAACTGCCATTTATAAACAGATTAAACAGACAGAAAATGCTTAGTCTGATTGTAGTTGGAACCCAAGATATTCCGGGTGAATGTTTTAGAATAGTTAATTCCATTTTCAGTTTTCCACAGTTCTACTTCAGAGCTAAAAATGAGGTTATCCTTCAGACTTGCGAATTGCAACTTTTGATTTCTGCTAAGCCATGCATTTTACTTCTCCTTACTTTCTGCTTCCCATTTCGGAGTCTGGGGATATTCATCATGTCTAGAAACGTTCATCACACTATTTTATTTAAGCATCTCTTGTTTAATGTTTATAAAGCATGAATTTTGTATTCTATATTTCTTTGAATTCTAAACAAGCAAGTTTTCAAATTTCGCATACTTGTTTATTCCTATTAACAATGCATTTTAATATCATCAAAGTTTAATCATCATTTAATTGGTTTGTTTAATTAAACTTTGATTCCATTAGCATGGCGCCATCTGGCTGTGAATTCCAGAAAAACATTTCAAGATACTGAATTATTGCAAATAATGCATTTTAAATACTAAAAGAATAAAAGTAAAATAAAACTGGTTTATAAGTTAATAATTAAAAAGTTTAAAAAATATAAAATAAAAAATTGATATTCAAGTAAAAAGCTGATTTTTAAAAACTTCTACTTTAAAGATATATTAAATGCGACGCACGCATTTTTTACATTATTTCCAAAAGTAATCATAGCTACTAATTGTTCATCTTTGAACATGGTTTCGAGCATTAGATTCCTTTAATGGAAGTTAAAAGCTGCAGTCTAAAAAGTGGAAGTTTAAAATGACTTTCTGATAAACACTCTGATGACAGAGCCCTCCGAGAATTAAATAACAAATATACTCAAAGGAAATATAAATCACAAAAGGGTTACATAGATATTTGTCAGCTTGTTTACATCCTTGTATACGAAGTATGCAAAGAATATAATTGTGTTCGATATCAAGGTTTTCATGAATTTCCATTTCCTTTATACTCTCGGAATTCGAAAAAAAACTTTGAACCGTTTGTTTATTCTCGTCTAAACTTGCTATTAAATAGTGCAAAACACTGAACATTCCAAATGAATGAACTTTAACACATTTAATCATTATAGCATACAGTAAATTTTTTTTTTTCGAATTATGGTTCGTATATGTTAATCATTAAATTTAGTTAATTTTCACGTCATGCGAACAAAGCATAGAATATCATAAAATTAAATTAAAATTATTAAAATATAATTATATTCTTAGTTATTCATTTAATACAAAAATATGTTTATTGCTCTCAAAAATAAAAATAATTGTTTCATGTAGAATTTTCCCGAAAAGTTAATCTACATATTCTTATCCCTTTTTTTAGATATTCTTAATAATCATAATTAAGTAATAAAATAAAAAAAGCATTAAAATGATGCTATGTGTTGGAGGGTATCTGAAAGCAAATATCCGAATGTAAAGGGTAATAGTTGAAATATAGCGTGTGGTATCCGATCTAAAATAACATACAAGTTGCCCATACTTATCAAAGCTCAGTAAGTAGTTTTTAAACCATAGAGATATACACACATTTCCAGTTGTAATAAGGCCTTGAATAACTCAGACAATTATATTTTATATTAAGCGAGTTGATAAATGTATGAATAAAAAATTAATACATTAAGCAATGTTTCATTTCGATTAATCATACTTAGTAAATTATATATATAGTTTATAATTTAAGGAAAACAATCTTTCTGCAGCAAAAACTTATCGACTTGTCGATCGTTAAAAATCACTATTTTATAAATAAATTTGAAGTCTTAAAAGAGATATTACATGATCATTTGCAAACAGAAAACACATAACATTGTGTTACTTTTCAAACATTTCTTTAAAATAAACGTTTACATGTCCTTTGTTTAGGGTAAAAAGCTAGAATTCGGAAAGTTTTAGTCATAAAACGAAGGAATTCATTTTATCATGTGTTTTAGAACAGCAATATTTTTTTTTATTATTAAATACGATTTATATTATCGTTGGACAGTATAAGTTAAAATTCATAACGTTTTCAGAAATTCATTTATTCGACCCAAACTGCGTAAAATACACAATTCTTCTTGTAATTAAAAATAGATATCTAATTAGAATTATGGGTCCATCCCTAGTTAATAAATTAGCTCTTAAATTAGTCCATGATAAAACCGGGTATCCTGCGTTGTGGGTATCAGTTTTTGGATCCAATCTTTTAAAGAAAGAATTATTGTTCCATTCGTTTATGCCCACTATTATTTTTTTATTACACTGTCCAATAAGCAAATCAGTGACACATTACGTTTATTCATACGTGAGCATTGTCTTTCATTTCGAATAAGAGTGCATATATTTGCAACTGTACTGGAAAAATTAATGGAAGAACGCGCAACATTTTCCAATACAATTACACGAAATCGCATTTTTAGAATCATTTTTATATTCATTTGAAAATTTTAATTGAAGCCGTTGCAAAAATAAAATAATTCGTTCAAAAATAATTTTACTCCCCCCCCACTCTAAAAGCATTTTTCTTACCTTTATTATGAAAAGAAAACTAAATTGATCCAAACTGGACGCCAACTTTTTATGTACGTTCCCATTAGTTTCAATATTATCATGGAATCTAATGAAACTAGGACTTTCTAATCTAAATAAATACAAAGTATCCATTAAAATATTTAATATTGATTGCTTATCAGCCATTGTTTCAAATATTTTTGAATAGAAATTCATACACATACAATGATTCGCATATATTTATCTGTTAAACAGATAAGGATTTTAATATTCTTCTCCTCCAGTAATTTCTAAATCCTTCTAAAAGTAAAGAAAACTAAGGGGAAGTTATATTTACTTCCATTAAGATTGGAAGTAAATATAACTTCCCCTCTCAACATAATTCTAAAATTCCCTTAGAATTCCAAACATAGTTCTGTAAATCAAAGAATATTCATGAACATCGCATCAGATCTGTGCTCAGATTATCATGACTAAACAAATTATGCATTAATTTAAATTTGCAATTCAGCTATAAATTCAGCGGAATTTTCGATGGTGATGGATTCTGAAATATCAAATATATCAATCTCAAATTTAAAATTAGCATTAACTATTTAATTTTGAACAGGACTTTAGACTTCTGAAGTAATTCATCGTTTTTTAATTGTAATAAAATTAATCAACCTTTCTTTGTATAATGATGGAGATTTTCATCATTATCATTTAGTGAACGAGGAATTTTACTCAAAACAGGTGTATTGTACATTGGTTGTTGCTGACGACTTTTTTCACGAATATTGCATATTAATGAATGCAGACAAAAAAATCAAATGTCACAGCCATTATTACGGGTTTGAACTTGTCATTCTACTGCTTTTTGTGGTTGGAAGAAAAATGTGATTTCTTAAATATTTTTTTAACTAATCTGAAAAAAAAATTAATAAAAGTGGTAATGAGTAGGGAAAAAGGTTTGGTTTTTTGTATTTATATTATTTCCTCTGCAATTTATATTGAATACTCTAAATAATCTTAACAAAAGTATGTGACAAATTTACATCAGTATGAAGTAGTTTCACTTTTAATGTATGATGAAGATATTTCTTACTATATGTTTATTTTACGTTATTTTTATAGATAAATTAAAAATAAAGAGCTTTGAAGGCTGGCCAAAAGCAGGTTGGTCACTCCTGAGCAAATACTCTAAATGCAAAGGATAATCTACAATCGCATGCAGTAAATGTCGAATTAGTTTGTGTCTAAGTAAAAATTATTGTTTTTTAAAACAATCATCAGGTATAAAAATGATACAAAGATATTTTTTATATATATTTTGTACTAAACTTGGCATGTAAATTTGCAGGATAAATCTTTACATCATACGTTTTTTTTAAAATTATTTTATATTATATACCTGTACTAGTAATTTTAAAAGATATTTCCTTTATTCTATAGCAAAATTATATGACTGATTTATTTTGCTAAAAGAAAACAAGCAACATAAAAAATAGTTTTTCACAATCAATTCTTACTTAGATTATTAGGATAAATTTTATTTTAGTTACTTTTTATTAAATAATTACAATTCTTGTTCTCATTTCCAATTTCAGGTGGAGGGGTGCAGGAGCTGGATCCCTGAGCACTCGAGGACAGAAATCTAACTTCTTGCTCATATACGTCACAAACCCTTTTTACGTGGCGGACTTCATTCATGTATTTCATTCATTCATCCACAGAAAGTAATTTAGATCTGGAACAGAGAACTATCACCTCTGACCCAGCACCCATCGTGTTATTACTCTCTCCATGGAGAACTTTGTGACCACGACAGATTATTTATTAAATAATAACAATTGTTGTTGTTCTCATGCTTCGTTTTACAATGGCAGGAGGGGTGCAGTAGTTTCTGAGGGCATAGAGGCCTTAGCACACAAGGACAAAAGTTTGACTTCTAGTTCACTCACGTCACAAACCATTTTTACAGGGTGGACTTCATTCATTCATCCACAGAATGTAATTTAGATCTGAAACAGAGAACGATCGCCTCTGACCCAGTACCTTCAGGGGTATTACTCCCCATTTGAAGAATTTCACCAAGATAGATTTAATGTCCACAATACTTTGAGAGTTTTTGAAAGAAAAGTTCGAACTAGCAGTCCAAGGAATACGAATCCAACGTCCTACCAACAAGGTTATCCCGGACTAACAATAGAAATTACTATAAATAATTGGTCAAAAAATTATATTGTCGAGGAAGTTAGTTTTTATTTAATTAATAAAAAATTAATGAATTAATATCTGGAAACATTATATTAACATCAAATGTCATTCTCTACAAGTTTAAAAAAGTTTACTTGATTGGTTGAATAAGCAGTATTTTATTAACGATTGAAAATTTGGGCAAGATATACATAAAGAGAGTGTGAGCAAATAGTAGGAATTGAAAAAGTGATTCAAAGAAGGGTTCGAAAATGCTGATGATTAAATTCAGAAATTTATATTCAAGAAGAAATTAAACGAAAAACAAAACTGAACTTGATTAGAAAAGTATTTTGATTGAGCCATGCAAAAGACAAAAGACAAAAAAGCAAGCTGTTTATGTGCAATTAATTCTGAAAATGTCATCCTAGATCCCAAACTAATTTTCCCTTAAACGTCCTCTACAAGTGACTTCAGGTCAATTAAAGTAAATTATACTGAGTAAGGGAGTCACACAAAACTAACGATATTTTTTTTCTTGAGCTAAAATTAGTCTTATAAATTGTTTAAATTATTCTAACTTTTATCCCCCCTCTTAGAAGATGAAAGCTTGCAATCAACATAAGAAATATTGACTCAATTTACGGGAGGCGAAAAATTAATTGAAAACAAATCCCTGCATAATTATTACTAAATATCATGCAAACAAAATATCTGAAGTTTAATCATACTTGGAGGAAAGCAATCAAGCTCAATTTAATTATTTTAATTAACTTCCGGGAAGTAAGACGCAAGAGCTTTGGTAAATCCAATAGATTTCTCTCAAATGTGAAAAATGGGAATGCAAGAGCGATCAATTTTCATTTCATTCTCTCAGTTTGGACCCAATATCTAAATGTCAGATTTTTTTTATTCCATTTGTAATGCCGGTTTAAGAATAATTTAGAAAGTATTAAACTTCAGAAATTATAATATGTTTAAAATTTTAACTGTCTTTCAATCGCGGTAGCTCCAAATATATACAGAAATATTAAATTTCACATTCGAAAATTGTAAATGATGAATGCTGGGGAATATGCCTTTTAATTTATTTGAACTTTTTTGGTTGAAGAAAATAGAAAAACAATTTGTTTGAAACATTTAATCATAATATTATTCAAGCTTAAATGGTCTCCTCGAAACTTATTCAGTTTTTCTCCAATATAGAATTCATCCCCATGCTCTGCATAAAATTGTGGATTTTTGGTTAGGTAGTGAATGCTTTATATGGTGAACAATATTTACGAAATACAGATTTTTGGAAAACATTATAATTGAAGTGCGAATTTGAACCTAATTTTGATGCGAAACTACAGTCAGAAGATAACCAGAAATTTCATAATAAATATTTCTTTTATGAGTTACAGTCGATTTTGACGATATTGCTTCAAAATCCGAAAATAATATAGATTCTAGGTGCTAAATTTGCGTACTAAATTTTTTCCATCTAGCTCATTAAGTTGTGTAGTTATTAATACAATTTTTTTCAAAGATCCTGATATACTTTCTTCAGATAGATTCCATTTAAAATTTGAAAGAAATCTACAAATATGTTTTAAACTATGTACTATATTTCATCTTTCTAGCTCAAAGTTTTCGAATTATCGTGTTTACAGGCAGTCTGGCATAATGTTAAAAATGTGTTTTTTGAATTATCGTGTTTACTGGCAGTCAACATAATGTCCAAAAATGTGTTTTTTGAATTCAGAGGGGATGGAGGGGCTCTAAAGTGTAAAGATTCGTCAAAAACTCGGGTTCGAATTTCTAAACGGTAACTGTATTTACCGAAAGTAAGAAGATATGAATAAACATTCATTGCTTTTACACATGTCACAGAGTTCTGTAAGATATTCCATATGGGAGTTTCTAAAATTCATTTACATTTTGAAAATGGAAGAAATAAAGGAAAACATTGGCTGGGAGAAATAAACGTTTTCAATGATAAGCATAATAGAAAATATAGGGTGGCTGTAATTAAAGTTCCACTTTGAAATGATAATAAAGAGGAAACTATTAGACTATATGTTATTAAACTTGGTAATAGTTAAAAGGAGGTCATAGAAATGTATTTTCTGTTAAAAAAGTTCAAAAATCATCACCAGGGGAAAATAACGCTGTGTGCAATATTGCTAAAGAAAATAGAGCATGAAGATATCGGTTTCAAATATGCTTAATCGTTACTGAAAGGAGTTACAAACATTTTCAATGTATGTTATTTCAAAAGCACTGTTTATTGAGAAAATCTAATCATTTCGGTTCAGCAGGAACATACGATACATTGACATCCTCCTGATATTCTACGAGCTGCTGTTGAGAAGGGAGTAACGCGATTTAACTTGCTGTGAGAAAATAGTTGACATCACATTGAACATGCTTTGTAACATGCTTTAGAAACGATTCAACACATTTTAAACCGATGTCTTCATGTCTATTTTTTTAATATTGCCAACAGCGCCATTTGCCAACAGCGCCATTTCTTCCCTGGTGGGAAGTGTTTGAACTCTCTTGGTGGGAAAAAATCTCTACGACCAACTTTAAACTATCACCAAGTTTGATAACCTTTGGTTCAGGGGTTATTCTTTTATGGCCATTTCAAAGTCGAATTTTAATTATAACCAACCTATTTTATTTCAATTTACTGCTTCCAAATCGATTTTTAAATAAAATTCGAGCCATACCTAAATCTAGGTTTAAACATCATCTGGTTTAAAAAATATGTTGGAGAATTTTTTTTTATCTAAATTAGAAGCTTCAGATGGTTAGTCATAATCATAAATTACAATAAGAATCAAGAATTATATTGAATTTTGATGTCGATTTTCCAGGTTAGCTACCAAAATGTTTTTTTAACAGTTTCTTTTATATTTTTTGCCTAATTACATCTAAAAAACTCAATTATCAATCCGAAACTTTTATTTGTATTCATAATGTTCTATTTCTCATTTTCTATTTCATATTTGCAATATGTCAGAATATTAAGAAGAATATATGTTCTAAAAGACTTTGGAATGCAATAAATGATGACAGAAATTTCAATCGGCATCACTAGTCTATTCAAAGCTAATTTCGATTGCTAATTGATTGGTGTCCTGGAGTTTTAAAGCTCGGAAATTTAATCTTCTTGGACAATATTGCTGTTATGAATATATTCATGTTCATTTATTACACTAGTTTAAAAAACGATTAAGGGAGTGTACACTATAAACGTTTTGTATCAGCGAGTCATTTCATCTTCTGTCTGAAGCTCCATATAATAAACCCCCAGGTGTCCTTCAGGACATCAGGATTCCGAATCATCTGCTAAATTACACCTCAATAAATTGAGACAAGACTTTGAATCTAATCTCTGAATATATTTCACATTAATATATTAAAAATATTTCTTTTTACCACATATTGCTCAAATTTTCATTAATTTTATTTATTGATAGTTAATGAAGATAAGAGCTTTTCTTATCTAACAATTAGCTTAAAATTATCTTAGAACTATGTTAATAATCATGGTATATAATAATTTGAAATATTTTGAAGAAAAACTATCCATTCTCTTGCAGCTATGCATTTACCTCAAAATATTTTAATAAGTTTGAGATAAATGATGATGGATGTTCGCGTGCTTTGATAATCCGTTTCTGAAGTATATAGTGGCAACCACGAATTATCTTAATCGAGGAAAGGTAGCGGAATCTGTCTCCTCAGTAACATCAGCTTTACAAGGTTAGGTATTTACCTATCAAGTCTGTTAATGGATGTTAAGCGGCTAAACTGGCGTTAACTGCAAAATTAAACGTCGTCTATCTTATCTAATTTAACTACAGAAAATTTATTGTATATTATAGAGGGAATTAGCGTTAGATCAGTGTAAACGAGCTTGTATTTGGAATCAGCTTTCATTTTCAAGACCAATTTTCGTTGGATTATAAGAAATCCCAGTTTCCATTAAAATTATATACTTGAATGTAACGAATCGTTTTCAGATTAAATATACGAGACTAGATCGTTTCAGTGTCGAATTCGGAGATAAAGTCTTGCATATGGTGTAGCTCAGGATTTCTTAAGGGGATTTGAATTTCCTTATGCTGCTTATCTTAAAACTGGTCCTTTTCTATGTCCCTCTTCTTAAAAATTGTTATAGCTAAATGTTTGAAAATTTTTATCGAGGCAACTTTCTCGTTTTGGCTAGATGAGATTTTATTATTTTTTTTAATTATAAAGTATTTCATTCGTTATACATAATTTTTATTTCGTTTTAGACACAAAAAATTAATAAATAATTAAAGCTTATTTCAGTATATATTAAGACACATAATAAATAAGTCATAAAAAATCTCATCTATAAACAATAGTTTTTAAAATAATCTACAATGAGCTTGAAAATCTTGTTTTTTGTGAAAAATAAATTGCAATGTAAAATTACTTATCCATTCAGGACATTCTGTTCTGTTTTATCCACTTTATATTTAATGTTATCCTATCTCTTCTTTTTTTTCTCTTTTTTTTTCCTTTTCTTGCTTATCCCTCGGGGGGGACCTCGTAATTGAGGATGAGATACTTCCGGAATGGTGGTTGGATCTCCCCACCCTTGAAGGGTATACTAAAAGATGGGGGTTAGATTCCTCCTATCGATGACTAAATGTACTTCCTACGGGAAGGGTTGTACCGTTACCGGTTATGGTCATTAGAACTCAACCACAGTTCCCGCCATTGTGGCTGTTGCGGCGATCTGGTCATTCAGTTTTATGGTTTAAATCCATGTGCCTCCGTGGCGGGTTGGAGAATCTAGCTATGACTTGATAGACACTAAACCTCTAAATTGGACTTTGCTCAAAATTAGATGGGTGTCTACACTATAGTCTACCAAATTTTATCCATTTAGATCTTTTCATTTGATAGTTACCATGATAAATTATTTAGTAATAAATGAATATACAGATTTCTTGTGAATTGGGTTTACTCAAAATCTGATAGAATTCTTCTAATTTAGTATAAAGATCCCATATCTGAATTTCATCTACCTAGCTCAATATATTTTTAAGTATCACATGCAGACAGGCATAATACCAAAAAATTACTTCTCTGTCTTAGGGAAATCTGAAGCTTAGAGAATCTTTAAAATCTCATGTTCAGTTATTTTGAAATTTACAAGGTTTTATCTATATTTCATATTCAGAAAATTAACTATCCAACGTTTAAGCATTATTCCAACTAAGCAAGAAAAGCAGGTAAAATCTACCTTTTAGATGGATGAATAAAATACTTTAGATATTTTCTTCTGGGGAAGGTCTATTTCTTCAATATGATCACACTTTGAATGAGATTTTGAAAACAATACAAATGAGATTAATTTATTTTTTGTTGGTAGACAATATTACTCTTCTGTTGTTTTTCGTCTACAGCTTATAATAAGATCTTAAATGTCTTAAGATTCTAAAACAAAGGATTTTTGAAGTGTTTTAAATACTGAGTTCAATACTGAAAACTGATGTAAACCAACAAAATTTTGAAGTCAGTCAATTTAATTGAAATTCTATGCTACTATTTCAATGCACTCACTTTTACGAAAAGTCGAGAAAAAAATCTAGACTGCATTTGGAATTTGAAAGACTTAAATTAAGGAAAGAATATTCTACCTTTAAAATCTAATAACCAATAGGATTGAGGAAGAAAGCAAACTTGTCTAGATTAGTTCAATTAACAACGCCTTTTACAGCCGTTCGAGATCTATTTTGAGCGTCGTAAACTTAAACTTGATTATGAGAAGAGAAAGACAATTAAGTTGGTACTTCACTCACTTAGCTTTCTATTCGATACCAATGCTTGAACGTTCGATCCAAGACAAAAGAATTTTACATTAAGTGATCGGATGTGAAATTGGATCGCAGTCTTGCTGTTAACTATAGGAGGTATATTAATTAATGCACTACATTAACTATTTTTCCTCCTTTCCTTTAGCAAAAAAGCTAGAGCAGATCGTTAGAAAATTTCAAACCCGGTTTTCTTGTTATTACATATTTCAAAACAATAAGAGTTGTTAATACATATTATCCTCATAATTACGTTTTTGTTAAAGAATTTTGTATTCAAATGCGAATATATTATGTCTTGGTTTCAGTGTTATGTGCTTGAAAAATCAATAAGAATGTCAGAAAAATGATACTTTGCAATACAGTGATCGACATCCAGTATTATGATTAACATTTTTTAATATACATCTAATGACAAACAAAAGACTGGTTACAACTGCATCCACTTTTGCTTTTGATTAATATGGAGATTTCTAAAGCTAAATGTTAGTAAAATAAGTAGAGTTCAATGAGGTTCAGTGTTATGTGTTTGTAAAATCAATAAGAATGTCAGAAAAATGATATTTTGTGATACAGTGAACGACATCCAGTATTTTGATAAACATTTTTACAATACATCTAATGACAAACCAAACACTGGTTAAAACTGCATCCACTTTTGCTTTTGATTTATGTGGAGATTTCTAAAACTAAATGTTAGTACAATGAGTAGAGCTCAATACTAACTATTTCACAGTAGAATTGTTAGAAAATCAGCACAAGATCTTCCGATATAGTCAGATTTTCTAATATAAAAACAATCACTCTATTTTTCCACGATATATCTCGTTCACCAACAGTTAGTACATTTTCAATACTAACCCGTTGCACTTGTAAAAGTAATTCGATTTAAAATTATTCACCTAATAAAAGGGATTTTTTATTTTTCCGAAAAATATGTATTTAATTGTTTGAAATAGAATTTCCCCGAAAAGTCAATTTACATCTTATTATTCTTACGTATTTTTAACAAAGAAAATTGAAAAAATAAATGTCAAAAGGATGCATCATCCTGAATTGTGATGTCACTTCTCGATTGCAAAGGGTTAATACAATTGTACAAAAATCTGCGTATGAATTGCATCATTTTCATGCTCCGTTTACATACGAATTAATGAAATTCATTGCAGAACACGAATTAAAATGATAATTTATCTATTAATGATAAAAATTGTTTAATCACGACTTTTTATTTAAATAGAAGACATAATTTTACAATATCTGTATTATCTGGATATTATTTATAAAAAATTGGATATTAAAAATCATTTTTATGCTTTTTATAGCTTTATATATAGTTTCTTATCACATGAAAAGAGAAACTGGCTGAATCAGATTCAAAATAGCACTCAATTAAATAAAATATTTCAATGCAATTTTTAGCTGAATAATTGGCATTTGATAAACTTTTAAGTAATCAGAAAATGAAAAATCAGGATTCGAATGTATTATTTGATTTTTCCTTTTAATTGTGAACCTTAGAATAATTTACAATTGCATCACATTAGGCAATGTACTCCGTACCTCTAAACTGAAAACTGAATTTAATACGCTTATTTAGTTAACATTAGTAATAGTATGTAGTTGCTAGTGTGTAGCATGTAATAATAGTTATTAGTTATGCTAACTTACAAATGCACTCTTTGTAAAAATATACAGTACTTGCTTATTTTAAAGGCCAAATATTTACTTCAAGATTTTCAGATAACGACAAGTTAGTCAAGTTCCATTAGTCAAGATAGTTGCATTCACTGTTTTACTTGGCGATTTTCAGATATATTACGGTCGCCAATATTGAGTTGCTAACTGTTGGCTACTGTTTTTATTTTTTGGCAATTTATTCATGGAAGTCATAAAAGAGAACTTTTATATATTGCCTAGAAAACGGCGTAAATGAATAGGTAATTAAAAAAAATGTTTTTTTCGAATATGTAGAAAAATTACTATGACTTATTTTTTCCGAGGCCAAGTTTAAAATCCTTACAACTTCTCAGCAAGAATGTGAATCTCTTATTTTTAGAAAAAGTTAATGGTATTTTGCTTCTAACTAAATTAATGGAACAACAACGACGAAAGAAGAAAAATAACACTTGACATGATGAAAATCCTTCACAACACCGCAACTAAACCATAAAGACTTATTATCGGAAAAAGAAAAAAAAACTACTCTTTTTCAAGTGCAAAACACAACCATAACTAAACGGCTTCGTAACAGATATACAAAGGCAAATTTTAAAAATAAAACCTTTTAGATAGAACTTTTAAATTCTTGGTGCATTATGTATTGCCCCAGATCTATTTCAAAGAAATGGGCAGATGGGGAAAAAAGGCTGCAAAAGGGAATTTCAGTTCTTCTGGAAAGAGATAACGTTTAGAACAAAACACGAAAATCGTCTGTCAAATGTGATCAACCTGATCGGGAACGGGCAGGGGAGGGGAGGGGGGTCACCCTTCAGACCATGGACGATCAATTCCGACCCTAACAAACGATGCCCAGAACAAAAATACCGATCGAACGCCTCCTAGCGGGGAAGTGTACAGTAATTGACAAAGATGCTTTTCGCCGCTTGGTTACTCGATTGTTGATTAGAGAACTTGTTTCAAACGCAATATATTATTTTTTCCTATATATTTTTTAGTATATTTGTCTCTATGTAAAAGTAAAAAAAGTTTAAAAGTCTTTGCAAAGTCTAAAAACAGAAAATACAAAATAGTATTATAATAAGCTAATCTGTAGACTAATTGTTCTGTAGAAAACTAATTCCATCACCTAGTCAAAATTCAATTAATTTTCAATAATTTAGGTTGATTAGCGATTATTGATTCAATGAGCATGTGTGGTTTCTCCGAAACTTTCTTGTGTATCCTATAATAAAGATGTGCTATCCCCGTTCATAAC
>JAOUZG010047704.1:5726963-5737879 GCA_026289955.1 Argiope argentata | reverse complement strand
AATATCGAACAATATTGTACAATATTTTACAACAGAATGCGCTACCTGGAAATTGTGACCTAGGGCAACGCCGTGAACTCCACGAGTGTTCAGATTTTTATTTTCTGAGTTCTACTAATGAGTATTCCGTACATATAAAAGAAAATAGAATATGCATATCACCACTTTTTTCCGTTTGATTGAAATTAAAATTCTACACAAAATTACATTTTAGTTAAAAAAAATATCATACCAAATTTAGCTTAAGTCATTGCACTTCTGAATTTCCGCTTTTATATGCATAGGAAGCATGGACCAGTCATTAAACGGATTTGATAAAAAATTTGGTTCTGATCTAAACATTAAATGCTAAATTTATACTCCAAATCTTCTTAATCGAGGTCTATACGAATTGTAATTATTCGTGTTCACATCTATTTGGACAGACAGACCTCCTTTGAATGGGTTTTGTAAAAAAATTTATAAAAATCTGCATATTTAATATGCCCAGAACAAAAATACCGATAATATGAAGAACAAACTGCAAATTCTAATAATTTTTCTCAATGAATTGACATTGTCACAGACCGACGTAATTCTAAAAATGTATTTTTCCGACTCGAGGGAAGTTTAACAAAATTTGAAGATATCTGAACATCTTTAGTTTAAAATTTTTTCAGTGATTGCATCACTTTTTTTCACCTTGTACGTTTCATTTAAGAGAAGGTAAAAATAGCTCACAATATTGAAAGAAAATAAATATTAATGAAATTATCATATTACTTAAAACCCATATAATTTGTTCAAAAATCTTATCATTATATTTCGTTTTAGTAATTCATTAATAAGCACCAAAATATATGCTTCTATTATTTTATATTTAAATAAAAATTCATAAATTTTAATTTTAATTTATTTTTCAGGAAAAATTTAGTAATAAATTCATGACCAATGATTGATTTCTAAACTATTAATTACGAAAACAAATCCTCTCATATATAAACTTTGTTTTCTTACTCAGGTAACATGTAATCATTGATCATACCTTAATTATTCAATAAAAGGCCAGTATTTATTTATGCAAAACAAGTCAATGTTACTTACCGTTCCTAAGATTTTTTTTCATATTATTCAGACATTTAATTTCATATTATTCAGACAGATGATTTCATATTATTCATACATTTTTTCATATTATTCAGACATTTACATGAGCAGATAAACTCTCAGTGGAATTTCTGCCATAATCAGGCTAAAGTCTCGGGACGCAGACATAGTTACCAAGAGAGCTGATAAAGTCTGCAACATTTCTAGAATTCCCTTACACGTTCCCTGTGCAGCGTTTACCAAATATATTTTTTTCCACCAGTGACCATATGTCATACGGAACTTAAGTGCGAAAAATAAATCTCCATACGTTTTCCTATTTCAAGGGCCTCTGAATATTTTACTGAGTTTAGGTTAGTTATGTTAACGTTCCGTTTTAAAGCAACACTAGGGATGTTTTGGGGCAAAACTCGTAATTTTGAACTGCGATTAGATGACGAGGACGACATCTAAGCTGGTACCAAACCTCTCCAAACTTCCACACCACACCAGCTGTAGAACATTTGTCCCCGATGTATTTAACGTGCATTTGGCCTGCTGACACGTCGGCTCTTGGGTGGAAGTGGGTCTCGAACCTTAAACCCTAAGGTTCTGAAGCCGTGATCATAACACCAGGTCAACATGGCCCACTCACAATTCTAACACGCGTTCCTTGTGCATCGTAAAATAAAAATGGTTATTTTTCTACCAATGTACATATTTACATCTGTGTCTCATGCGTAACGTAGCTGCATAAGCAATCAACATACCTTCCCCTATTAGAAAGGTCAGCTGAATATGTTACTATGCCAATCTTAAAGAAGAAACTATCAGTTCGATTTTCGGCATGTTGCCTGTATTCTTTCCATTGAGGATTTTGTAAAATTCGTAAATGGAATGGACATTTAACAATACAACTAAACAATTGCATTAATAGCTCCTCTAATTTATTATCTAAGTTTTTTTTGGGGGGGGGGATATGCAAAAAGATATTACTACCTTCTTTTAAAGAATTCATTTTTTGTCATACTGAGGAAAGCTTATATTTTAAATCTTTTAGAGTAATAGAAACACATTTTTTTTCAATTCCTGCTATTAGCTCACACTCTCCATATATATATATATATATATATATTGTTCAAATTTTCAATCATTAATAAAATATTTTTTTATTCGTCCAATCAATTTGAAGTACATTTTTTAAAACTTGTAGTGGAAGACATTTGATGTTAATACAGATTTTTTTCAAATATTAATTCATTAATTTTAGTAATTACTTCGAAACTACCTTTCTAGCCAAAAATCTTCATTTCCCCACCGCCAAATAAGTAATGAATTCGGGTGGTTTTTTTAAACCCACGCCTATGAGATTAGGCTTAACATGTTTCCGACCGATTATTTCAAACGATCCTATTTATTTTCATAACGTTTGATGCATTTAAAATTAAACATTATGAATTAATCGATTTTTCCGATTCATTTTCAAATTAAAACAATACAGAATAAAGAAAATTAGAAATTTCTCATCTGTAACTGGTATAGAAAATTCACGCCTTTTGCTTTGCCACAATTGGCTTTGAATCCTCAATTGGCGCTGAATGCTATCAATGCTAGTACAATTTTTTTATCAATTATTTATAGTAATTGTAAATGTTTAACCAGGATAGAATAGCCTGGCATTGGATTGGCATCTATTTGGCTGCTTGTTCGAATCTACCAGGCGAAGACTGCGTGTATGTTGGGCATTAAATCTCTCGTGATGACAAATTTTTCCATGTCGAGAGTAATACCAGTGGGTTATGGCTTAGAGGTGATTGTGATCGTTCTCTGTTTCAGATCTAAATTACAATCCGTGGATAAATAAATGAAATGCATGAATGAAGTCCTTCCTGTGAAAAGATTTTTTGTCGTATGCGAGCTAGAAGTCTGACTTCTGCTGTTGGATGCTCAGGGGTCCTTACCCTCAGAAGCTACCACACGCTTCCTGCCGTTGTAAAGTGGAACACGAGAACAAGAACAGCAATTGTAATTATTTAATAAAAAGTTATTTAATAAAACTTTTCCTCATAACCAAAGTAGGAATTGATTTTAAAAAATTGTTTTTTTATATTACTTGTTAAAATTATATCGGCATATATGTGAATATATCTTAACTGGGGGTTTGGGGTTGGTCTTCCTTAAACCTTTTCGCGCACTCTAAAGTAAAGGTTTTATCCTCCTTTCACTGCATAATTTTATGGGCCTTGGGCTAAGATCACTAATTCCTTGTACAACATGTTGAACGATAATTACGAAATAGATATTTTGCATGAATCTAGTACATTTTTTAATGAACTTGTTTGTGAGAATATGTATTTAAAGGCTTTTTTGTTAACATACTGATATAAAAATCTGGTACGACTCTACAGTTATAATCACAATATCCCTATTTTCAAAGATTCAAATCGGTGCATTTATGAGTTATTACGTTCACATACATTAAAAGCCCAGACTGACAAATAGTCAACCGTTGGACGGATTAAATTCAAAATTTGATAAGCTTCTACATTTTATTTATTAAATATGAAACTATTAAATCTTATGTATCTAGATTTTTTCATATTGTAATTATGGATTTTATTTGTTATCGAAAAGTCAGATATAATCCTTGTGATTGGATTTCGTTCAAAATTTGATGGAAATCAACAATATTAGTCAAAATTCCATATACAAAACCATATACAATCCGTACACAAATCCATATAAAATCCATAATTCCACATACAGATATAAAGAGTATTCAATAAAAGTATTTCACAATTTCAAAGCAAACAATATTATTGTAACACATTAATAATGTCAATAGTTAATCAGGAATTAAAAAATATTTTTTTTGTTATCAAATATAATTTAAATAGTTATTAGAATTTTTCAAAAATATTGTAGTTGATCCAATTAAATCATTAAAAACAAATAATTATAAGGAGTTAAATTATGTTTAAAATTTTCCTAAAATGTTATCGGCTTTCTTTATCAAGTTAATACTTTATTATACATAATCGTACTTTTGAATAAAATATATTCATAAAACATAAATCAGTTCAAACAAATGATTTTTTTGTCATACGCTATAAATAACAATCATATATTCATTTTCTTAAATCCAATAGATTTAATTATTATTTTTTAGCACCAAATCCACAATATTCTACGTAACACTTTCAACTGATTGTAAAAGAAATGTCAAAAAACCTTCTATCATAAAGAAAAATACAATTTAACTATCATTTCCTTACTTGTATGAAAAGATTTGCTTAACTAACAAACAAAGTCTTTTACGTTACTATTTACTCGTTGCCTTTCTCACTTTCATTTCAGTCGACGTAATTCATTTGTCAGAAAACTCTGCAAGAATTGCATTTCAATAAAAGTTGTTACCCTCTGCTTGAATTATCTATGTTATTATTTGTGTCATTAAAACTCAGTTTCGCGCATTCTGGAAGGACTTCTGCTGACTTGAAAATTTCAGCGTCCGTAGTTTATCAGAAAATCAAAAGGATTAGTAGTGATAATCGGATTACTGTATCATGCTTCATTAAGCCTGAGTTGTTAAGCCTTCCTTTCATTGCTTTACAACTTCAATAAATCACATCGGAAACTCCAATAAATCACGTCGAATAATGTTTTGACTCACTTCAATTTTTGCAGCAAGTTTATAATTTATGTTCATTATAATGATGCTTTGTATCGAGTTTCAAAATAAGTTTGTTTTCGATTTCGCTGTATTCCAAAACTTGATTGCTATCCCTTTGGTTTACTGCAGAATCATGCAGTTTTGTTCGTTTCGATCGAAAGGTAATTTACTGCGCTTGTTTCGAAAGTAGTGTTTACGAGTATTAAATGAAACGCGTGTTTTATTACTAGGAGTTAAAAATGAAATAGCTAACAATTTTATTCAAATCTAATTTATAAAAGACATTTTGAAAGTTCTTCCTTTAGCATAGAAGATGCAAATTAAAATAAAAGTCAAGAAGGAATATTTTTAAAGAAAAAATTCATTGATAACAATTTATAAAAGAAAGAAAAAAAATTAGCATACTTAAAATTGAGATCACAATGATGATTGCAAAAAAATTTGCTGCATGATTGCAAAATATTTAATTTTTGCAATCATGGTGCAAATCATGTTTATATTCTTAAAGGAAAATTTCATTTTAAATGCTTTTCCATGCACAGGATAATGCTTCTTTATATATTTTTAAAGATGAAGATGTTTTATGTATATACTCAAACTAATTTACTTCTAGAATAATCTAAGCTATCTGTTAGCAAATTTTACTTTGTAACTTTATACTGCGTGTATATTTGAGGGAATACTTTTAATACTGTAGGTAACAATCATCTGATATCAGTTTTAAATTCATTTCCTAAAAAACTAATACATGGAAAAATTAAACCCATATTAAATTAGCCATATATGCGTAACGAATTAAACCAATACACTAATAATTAAGAATCCATAATTAATGACGGATGTAACTGAGACAGCATTAGCATGGATATTTCTATAAATATGGCTATTTAAAAAATTGAAAATCAGGTAGACGGACTTTTGTTGACATTCTTCTTAAGAAAGCAATCGAAAAATATAGGTCAAGGAAGAAACAAAAAGAGATCCAAGGAATAAATGAGGCTATTACCAATTAGACTTAATCTTTGTGCAGAACTGATTTAAATACAGGTTTATCAGTAGAAATTTACGAACAATAAATTGATGTTCAAATAAAATCTGAACTACTATTTGCCTAAAAGACCATCAATAACAAAAACCATTGAGCCAGGAATGAACGAAATCTCTCTAAAAACGCATTTTCTTACAGATGTTATCCCCCTCCCGCCCTGACTCAAAGCCGTGAAAGCCACGAATCTCATTTTTATTTTCATTCATGAAAGCTGTGTAGCTCATAGCATAATAAGGAAATAGAAAGTTGAGTACTATTAAGCGATTACCATTGGCGATCAATAATTACAAAAGATAGATCGCCGACTTTAACCTAGAGATTTTACTGAAATTAACATGCGATCTTTGGCGATTAATAGCTGATAAATGTAACAGAAAAATGAATATGTATAGTAAAATATTTGATACAGAGCTACTAATGTAATGACAGTCAATCCTTTGAAGGATTTTCAACTTTTTAAAGACGAGTCTAGAGTTAGGTGATAAATCTGTGTTACAATATTTATCAGTCTAGCGTTTTTCGTTTTTTCGTTATCACTTTCAGTTGTACTTGGACAGACTTCTCAAAATCTATTAGTGCGAAATACCCAATTAAATCATAACGATATCCTCACAATATTGGATGCCATATTACAAAAAAATCGTGTAGATATCGAGCAATATCGCGTGCGATTGGCGAATGAATTTCATTCAAAATTAACAGAAATCTACAAATTTGGACTAGACATCATATACCGGATTTCATCCGTTCAGACAAGAGTTATCAAGAATTTCGGCTGTCTTGTTCACATATAAACAGACAGGCAGACAGACAAATCCAAAATTCTACTATTCAGAATCATCCGATAAATTTTCTTTGTGCACTTCCTACATGGAAAGTATAAAAAAAGGTCAAAACTCAGAAAATATTTTTATAATAAACAAGTAATATAAAAAGCAATTTTCATAAATCGATTCCCATTTAGGTTAACAAAGAAAAAATTTATTTTAGTAACTTTCTATTAAATAATTACAATTAATATAAATACATCTATAAATGACAAAATCACAATATAAAGTGGCAAATTAGAAAGTGCATTTCCAGGCAATTTCCATTCTCGTTTCTATATATGGTGTTCGAACTCGCAGTCCAAGGAATTTCGAATCCAACGCCATACCAACCAGACTATTCCAAACTGAAAATTAAAATTACTATAAATAATTGTTAAAAAATTTATACTAGCATTGAATTTTCAGCTCCAATTTAGGATTCAAAGCCAATTGTGACAACGCAAAATGCGTGATTTTTCAACACTAGTTGGGGAACGTAATACAGACTAGACATTTCTAATTTTCTTTATTCTGTATTATTTTAATCCGAAAGTACTTCAAAATGAATCTGAAAAAATCGATTCATTAACAATGTTTAATTTTAAATACATCAAAAATTATGAAAATAAACAGAAGCGTTTATAATAATTGGCCGAAAACATATTAAACCTAACCTCATTAGAGTACTGAGAAAACTAACTGAATTCGTTACTTATTTGGTGGCGAGGAAAGGAAGCTTTTTGGAGAGAAAGTTTTTAATTAATAAAAAATTAATGAATTAATATATGAAAAAATTGTATTAACGTCAGTCTTCCTCTATAAAATTTTTTAAAAATGTATTTGAACTCGATTTGAAAAATAAAAATTGTTTTATTAACGATTGAAAATTTGAACAAGATATATTTTTATATATAGGGAGAGTGTGAGCTAATAGTAGGAATTGAAAAACATAGCCAGGACAGCTTTATATTTACATTTATATAACGCAACTGAATTGTAGAAAAGAGCCATACAAAATTCATGTTCGTCCCCATTGGTCCGATCGCCCTCTTTTTATATCCCATTCCCCCTCCACTCGCAGCTATCACTAAAAAATCCATTATCACTCCCTAAGTGTCTTGCTATCTACCTACAACATGCCTTCCCTTTATCTCTTTCACTAACATACGGTAACCCTAGAAGATAGCTGTCTGGGATGGGAGCGTCAAACACGTCATACATCACGTATGTCTTCTGAAGGAGACGGATTTTTCACTTCATTTCATTCAATAGGCAATTTTTGTCTTGAGCGCTTGTCAACTTGCGAAAGCACATGAATGATTTCAAAAACTTCAGCAACAAAATATAACATTAACCTTAAGATTCCAGCTTTTGGTTTGTAATTATTAATCAAATTGGGATCAAAATTATTAATTAAAAGTTGCAAATTAAATATATGAAGCTGCATTGCATTCACATTTTCATTATTAATATTATAAACACCTTAAAAATTAATTTAAAAGTAAAATTATTTTTAACAGCATAGGAAAAACTATTCTCATTTATTTTATTAAGCTTAACAAAAAACATATATTGTCATTATTGACAAAATTAAAACCTTAGTTTGTTATATTTCGTAAGCTTTTTACTCTAGGTGGTTTTGTGGTTTATTCGTTCACATGATTTATTCTCGTTTCTGTATATATAATCTCTGCGATATATTCTGACTTTATAAAACAGAATAGTAGAATCAGATTCCTAGATTATATTATTCAGTTGTTTTGAGTGATAAACATTGATTATATGTTAAAAATAAATTTTGATACTTATCATGCATTTAAAAGGGACAAATTAAATTATTTCGCAATATCATGTTTCAGGCGAGACATTTATCATATTTTAGATTATTCAATTCCTTATATAAAGCTCACATTCTCCCTATATAATTAATTAAACTTACTTTCTCATCAAATATCTTCATTTTCCCACCGCCAAATAAATAACGAATTCTGTTTGTTTTCTTACACACTAATGATGTTAGTTACGCTTAACATGTTTTCGACCTATTATTTTAAACGATTCTGATTATTTTCATTATGTTTGATGCATTTAAAACTAAACATTTTTAATTAATCAATTTTTCCAGTTCATTTTGAAGTACTTTCGAATTAAAATAATACGGAATAAGGAAAATTAAAAATTTATAATCTGTATTGCGTTCCCCAACTGGTGTAGAAAAATTACGCATTTTGCATTGTTACAGTTGGCTTTAAATCCTGATTTGGCGTTGAAATTTCAAAATTAATATGATTTTTTGATAAGTTATTTGTAGTAATTGTAATTGCCTGGCCGGGATAATCTGGTTAGTACAGCGTTGGAATTGCATCCCTTGGGCTGCGAGTTCGAACACCATATATAGAAAAGAGAATGCTAATTCACTTTCTTCTTTGCCGCTTAATATTGCGATTTTGTCTTATTTATATACATATTTATATTAATTGTAATTATGTAATAATACAGAACTAAAATAAAAAATTTTCCTTGTTAACCTAAGTAGGAATTAATTTTTTTATATTACTTGTTTTTCTATTGAATTGCCATGTCTGAATTAACTTATATCACTTAAAATATTTTTATTTTTTGCACGTCTTAAAAATATAAATATAAAGCCCTTATCAAAGAGATAACATATACTTTATATTTAACCATTTTGCTTATTAGAAGTATGCGTAAATATCCGAATAAATAAATTTTCCATGGGCGAGTATACGTAATGAGTTAATGAAACACATACATTAATATATATTGAAGAATTCTAATGATTAGCATCATTTCTTCTAAAAATGTTTCATTATTTGAGGTAATTTAGAAAATAGTATGTTGTTCTTTAGATTTTTAACTATTTAAACGTATATCGCATTCAATTATTACTATTCTTATTTATAACAATCCATTATGGAACCATTTCATCGAATTCATTTCAAATATATATGAGTAGAAATGAAAGTGATACATAATTTAATAAAACAGAAAATATAATATCTTTAAATATTTCTATCAGATATACGATTAATACAAATGATCAAAATCTTGAATAGTTTATAGATCCATTTCATCGAATTCATTTCAAATATATATATGTAGAAATGAAAGTGATCCATAATTTGATGAAATAGAAAGTGAAATAACTTCAAATATTTCGATCAAATATATGATTAACCCTTTGCGGTCTGATGTCGAGTGTGAATCAACATTCAATACTGTGCATCGTTTTGACATTTTATTCAATTATTTTTCAAATTTAATTGTTAAAAACGCCTACATAATGGTTAAGAGATGTAGATTGATATTTCAAAAAAAAATTCTACTTAAAAGAATTATATATATATTTATTTTTCATAGCAATACACAATTCTTTGTATTAGGAGAATAATTTTGCATCTAATTATTTTTTGGAATGCAAATGGTTAATACAAATGATCAAAATCTTGAACAGTTTATTGATACATTTCATCGAATTCATTTCAAGTATGTTTGAGTAGAAAGGAAAGTGATACATAATTTAAGGTAACAGAAAATAGGATAACTTCAAATATTTCGATCAGATATATGATTAATACAAATGATCCAAATTATGAATAGTTTATTGATGTAAAGTCTATATTATTTTTTTTGCTGTACTGCATTGTATGTTCTTTATTTTTCTCCATAGCTTATTATTTTCACAATTTTTTTGTTATCGTTTAGCTATTTGTCATGAATGTGTCCATAAAGGAGTGATTATTGATTACTTACTTTAAAATTTCCACAGCTTGGGCTACTTAATTGTGACATATTTTATGAAATAGACTGCTTCGCATCGATTTGTCGTATTATTTCGTAAATCAATTACGATTACCGTTTTCGAGATTGTTAATGTGCATCGTTTGTACGGCCCGTAAGGATAGGTCAAATTACCAATCATATTTCGAAACGAAATGGATTATCCTTATGAAAATTGAAACCAGAGACTAAATTTATTGTAACAATGGAATAAATTCAAAAATGCGAGAGAAAAGAGATTTTTTGTCTTTAAAAATATAGAAATTCAACTAGATAAATTTGTCATTTTTTAAAAAAACTTTTTTAAAAAAGAGAAAAACGCAATTTTTTAATTAGAAATTAGTAAAGACAGTAAAAAAATGGTCTAAACAAACTACAAATATTGAAATATAATGAATGAATCTAAGGATATATCAAACCATTAATTAACCATTTTTTGAGCTCGTTACACGGTTACAATGACAGTAATTCAGAATAACTGTAAAAAAAATTGTGATGAGGTATGCTAGTCAATCTACAC
>JAOUZG010047704.1:5680658-5692596 GCA_026289955.1 Argiope argentata | reverse complement strand
ATAGATAGATAGATAGATAGATAGATAGATAGATAGATAGATAGATATAGATAGCACAAACTTAAAGAGCGTAAAAATGCATATAGGTATATAGAGGTAAAAAGAGACGAATTCATTTAACCAGATCTTATATGCAATGATATTCTCATAAATCTGACATATGCCGAAATTTGATAGAAATACTCATATGTGTTGACCTTTGCCAAGAGAAACGCAGGAATCTTTTAAACGAATCTATTTACATCAGTGATTTATTATCCATCCATTCGGTAAGTGGAGTCATCAATGATGCATTATCTTAATAACATTAAATAGAAAACTGGTAAGGATCAGGAAATAATAGTGCATTTTAGAATGAAATTATTACGGATTAAAATAAGACAAAACTTTGGAAATTAATTACAATTAAAGTTAGAATTTAATATTTTTTATTTCGTTAGTCTATTTTACTTTTTCATTTGTCAGTGGTGATGTTACAAAATCATTTAATGAAATTAATAATTGATTAATTATTAATAATTGACAATAATTGAGAGCACAGCTTTCGTGCAATCAAAAAGAGAAGCAAATGAAAAATGTTGACGTTAAAACACAGATTTTTGGAAAGAATATCGGGATATTTTATGCAACATTCTTCATTTCTGTATTTTTCTTTATAAGGCTGTTTGATTTTAATTCCTATTCTATTTTTTTGTGGAAAAGTTACATTGAATTTTATAGTTGAATTATGTACGTTTAAATTATATTACTTTTACCAATAACAACATATTACTAGGAAATAGCCACTTTATTTACGTTTAAACAACTTTCTCACTTATCACTTTATTTTGAATTATTTACTTTTAATTGCTATTACTTTTACAAATAATAACATATTACTAGAAAATAGCCACTTTATGAGATTCACTATAATAAAATTAAGAAAACTATTTGCAAAATATGTGATTTCTTGAAGATCGTAATACGACAATTTCATTACTAATCCAAAATGCTTTTACTATGAATATAACATATTTTAATCTCTTTTATAATAAGGCAAACTCTTTAGTTGAAATGCAGAAAAATTAAATTATTTATAAACATAACTTTTAAGGACAAAATTCAAGTAAATGAATAAAAAAAATTAATTATCCTACAGCTTTTCATCCTTATAAAAAAATTCAAGCTTTCAAAAGGTAAAATAGGTTTTATTTTTAAGTAGAATTGGTAATTTTTACCTTCAAATATTCTAAAAAAAGCCTTATTCAGTCATTTTAAATAAAGCAGTTATTATCTTGATAAGCATGATATTAAAAATTAAATTCCAAAACTTAATAAATATTCTCTTTTAAAAGCAAATAAATACACATTTATGCGTGAGTGAAAGAAATTAATGAAATAAAAAAAAACAGTTTATTTTCACTGAGGAAATGGAATAATTATTATTAGAATGAACTTAAGTTCTTTTCAAAAAACTCATTTAGAAACTGCGTTTACAAAAACATTATTAAAACTTAATAAATGAAAAATTAATAAGTATTTTTCTTTATTAGGAATACTTTTGAAAATGAGCTGAACATGCAAAAAAATCGCCAGCCTTTGAACCGCATAAACCTATAGCGCCACAGCATGCTTTTACTGTTTGATTTTTTTTCTCGCTATTTAATCAAATTTTCCACAAGAGGAAGAAAAATAAATACTTCAAAAAACACGCAATTTCACGGCAACTTGTTAAGTTAATGGATTTTTCACCATCTCTTTTATATAAATATTGAGGCAAACAACTAATTTATAAGTGAAGAATATTCCATAAACAGGAAAATAAGGAAAATAAAATCGGAAATGAGGTTCATATTTTTCTCTCTTTTATGTTTCTCAATGAAAAAAAAAGAAAAAAAAGAAGATATTTTCGCCTTCAATGAACACGTTTCTTCTAACCGCCGCCGCGGCAAAAAGATTGGATATACCCATAAGCGTTTCCTGCTTTCAAAATCTTTTCATTCAATACCTTCTATAGGTTTCAGAGAAAACTTCCCGCGAATCTATCCTCTGGTATAATCTTCGCATTCTGCAATATACTCTTAATCCCTTTCATGACAACCCCCTGCTTTTCGTGTCTTTTTTTCATTCCCCTCCACCCCTTACCATTCAACGAAGGATTGGACATAATCTCTAAATTTATACAACGCAGGAAGTTTATTCTTTTGGGACATCATTTTGCAAAAGTTTGACGTCATGCCTCCATTATCATCTAAAAACACACACCAAGTTCTGCACCAATGCCCAAACTGTTTTTACTTCAACCTTCCCCCCCCCTCTTTTTTTAAATAAAGATCCCTATGCATGGCTGCATGCGTAGGCTTAGCCCGTGAGCAAAATATCCCACGAGGCACGTCAGTATGTCCATCGTTTCATTATAATTGTTATTGCAAAAAATTTAACTTTTTTCCCAACGATAGGATGATTTTATTATTACTTTTTTTGTCGTAATTTTTTGTTAGCGGCTTATTTATTGAATTTCTCTTCTCTTCCCTTTCATATGTTACTGTTATAATTCCTTTTTCATTAAAAAAATGTTATCTAAAAAGCAGTAACGTTTGATTCCGAAGTATTTTCTTTTGTAATAAGGTTTCTCCCATTTAAAAGCAAAGGGTTTTTTTTCTTGCTTTTTTAAATCATTATAACTGGAGTATTACTCCATTTATTTTCAGTTCTCCAGTATACTAAAAAAAACAACTTCAGACTGCCATATCATTCGCTTATTCAAAGAATTTTAATCCTCCAAGCGGGTAAATATTTTGAAGGAAAAATTTTAAGCCTTTAGAAATGATCCTTTAATGTCGAATAATCATGCATTTTGAGACATAATCGAAAGTTTTAAGTCTGAAAAGGGCTTTACGCATGAAGTTTTAAAAATAAATGCAATTAAATAAGTATACTCTGTTTTTACTCTGAACTTTTTTTAACTCTGTTTTTACTCTCTGAAAGGTAAGAAGGTTTAAATGGGGTATGCAATGTAGGAGAAAAAAGAGCAGACTTTTATTGAAAATGGCTTGTGATTTTAGGCTTCTTTCTCATAGATTTACATTTCACGTGCCAACAATGATGGAAGGCTATTTTTACGAAATAGCACGGCATCCATCATTGAATGGATGCAATGTTTTGCTCTAATAGGCATATATTACTTGTTAAAACTAATATCTTGTCATTGTTTAAGTTAATTTAAAGACTTTCTAAGCAGTGTGAGATAAATAAATGCGGACAAATAATTTGCTTGCTATGTTAGCCTAAAAATAATTTATTTTTTATGTATTGTATATCGTCCTATATGTATCGCCCTATTCTATGTATTGTACATCGTATGTGTAGTTTGACTATTTTAATATGAAATGAAACTAGGTCAAACTTATTACCTCTAATGCAAAAACATGATGAATAGAACCCAGGAAATAATAAACAATTTTATAAACATCAAGATTCTAGTCACCCGGTAGTAATGTCCCTAATTTTTTTAGTTAGTCTGCAATTACTCAGAAATGAAATTGATTTAAAAATTAATTAATTAATTAATTTTCAGTGGAGAAATTTTGCATTATTTCCATCGTTATTTCTTAAAGTATATATTCATTTGAAGATGCGTTAGAAATTGTTGATGACAGTAAGTTTGTGGGGTTTATAAACTGTACAAATTAAGTAACATATTAAAGAATTGCAAGGTCTTATATATAACAAGTAATATAAAAACAAATTTTTTAAGTCGATTCCTACTAAGGTCAACAAAGAATTTTTTTTATTTTGGTTATTTTTTTATTAAATAATTACAATTGTTGTGGTTCTCGTGTTTACAACGTATGTACATAAAATTTTCCTATACATAAAATTACATAAAATTACAATACATAAATACAATACATAAAATTACAATACATAAAATTTTCCTATTTACAACGTAAGGATGGGTGCAGTAGCTTATGAGGGTATGGACCTCTAATCACCCGAAGGCTGCAGTCTGACTTCTAACTCACATACGCCACAAACCCTTTTTACGGGGCGGACTTCATATATTTCATTCATTTATCCACAGATCGTAATTTAAATCTGGAATAGAGAACTATCACCAACGACCTAGTACCCCCTGTAGTATAACTCTCGATATGGAGGACTTTGTGACCACGACAGATTTAACATGCGCCAGCCACCACACACACGGAGAGTCTTCGGCTGGAGGGCTACTCTTAAGCTACCGCAAAATACCAATTTGATTATATAAACTGAAATTTAATTATATAGCTAATCATGCAGTTTTTCTTATATAAGAAATTTTAAGGCAACGTCAAAGTTTTATCACAAAATTTAATTTAGGAAACATTTATCGGAACTGAAAAATATATTTAATAGAATGGTGGCATTTGAATAGAAAATGGCATTTAAAAAAATCAAATTTCAGTACTTAGAAAAATCTACGAATTTAACTGTTCTAATCCTTAACTATGTTGCAATGACGTATATTTTTTATATACATTGGAATTCTGGATTGGAAATTCCGAAAATAATACAAAATTTATAACAAACCATTACTTACTCATACATATAAGGACAATAAAAATTAATCTAATTGAAGAAAGTTTCTCCTTTATTTGTATTTTCGAAATCAAAACTAATTCAACTGCTCACTCAAATGATGAATCTTTTTTTTTCGTACTAATGTTGATAATTTGAAATCTAAAGCAAAAAGTTTTACTTTGTATCTGCAATACCTCATTAATAAAACTATATTATTTTCGAATCAAAAAGTTTTTTTTTCGAATTCTTTTCAGTATTATTTAATAACTCCACGATTCTCTTTTTTTGGTGATTATTAAAGTTCTTTTTTATTATAAGTGTATGTTCACAGATAAAAGAATGCAATTTTTTTGTGATGAATAAATTTTCTTTTCTCCTCCAAAATGATTTCCAGCAGTAGAATCGTCATTGTTTCTTTGCATTTATGTCTGATAATTTCTCTTCGAAGGATTCTTTTATTACTTTAACTCCACATTTTTATTACAGTTTTCTTCGCAATCTTTTGTGCTCTTCTCTTCAGTTTCGCTCTTACGAAGTTATGTTAATCAGATTTCCAGTCGAACGTCACATTCATTCACTTCTTTAAAAGACAGGAAAAACATTACATAATTAGTTTTTGTGTTTTGTTTCAGGGAATAAATGTCGTTCTTCTTCTTATTTTTGAAGAATTTTATTTAATTCCACATTCTGTACGGTCACAATAAATACATACAGACGGAAATTCATTAAAGCTACCGTACACAGCAAAGGTAAATGAAATCGTACACAGTCTCAGCTAAAGAAGAAATGAGCTACGTATCTTATTTTACCTCACATTATTCCCCGCTACGGATACTTAAAAAGATTTTTTAATCAGCAAAAAAATATCGTAATTGATGTGTTTCTTTCATGAACATTGAAGTGAAAGTAAGGAGTTCTTTAATTTTTAAGTAGTGTTTTTCCTTCCAGCAAATGAAATCCAATGTTTGTTCTGATAAATCTACTTTCATTTCATAGACAAATTCTTTTTCGTGGAAATAGGATTTTTATCGGAAGAATTATTCACTTTGACGTTTTTACTTTGAACGGTTTGTTGCATTAAGTAAAGGAGAAAAAAAAGGTTATTTCCTTCTTTAAATTTAAAGAATCGCTTTCAGTTAACGAAAACAATGTAAAAAATGCAATGCATTTAGACTGAAATTAAAAATGTGTATATTTCTATTAGGTACCATGTGTAAAGAATATATTTCACTTAAATTCGAGCAAACGAGAAAGTGATAGACATATTTAATTAGTTTTCTCTTTTTTTTGTCCAATGACTTAAACAACTAAGCTTTCAGTTTTATTTAAATTAGACAAAAAATATATGACACTGTATAAAACTGTTTTTGGGAAAGTTTTCTCGTGTCAAATGAAATGGTTTTAAGAAAGATATGTTGTTGAAAAATGACCATATAGAATATAAGAAGGTGTTTTTATTATGTACCATTTCGCTACTATATGCGGGCTATTTTGGAACGAATTATGCAATTAAGACACGATATCATATATATTCAATTTATTATTTATTGCTAATTGATTAATTATTTTTTATTAATTCCTTATCTGTTATTTTTTCAACCAACTAATAAGATGAAGTTTTATGATCTAGAAATTATTCAATATTTTTATTAAACTAAATACCCACAGAATGATGAGTGTGATAATATGTACGATTTATAAGGGAAAGAGGGGTGCAGCAGCTTCTGAGGGTATGGACCCCTGAGCACCCGAGGGTAGAAGTCTGACTTCTAGCCAATATGAAGATGGCAAACATTTATCTCATTTACTTGCACAACATCTTTTTTACAGGGGGACGCATTAACACACCTCACAGATAGAAAACATTAGAATAGCCATGCCTTGACCCGGACCCATTTCATGATGAAGACGTGCTACCTCTGTGTCAGGACGCCGGTTGTCCACAGAATACTTAAGATATTTATAGATTAACTTGTTTTCAAGTTATTACGTCTATAATTGATTTGATTAAAAAATAACCATAAAACTATGACTATTCGATTCACATACCATATTTGGGCATCACATTTAAATTTGATAGAAATCTACACATTTGATATAAAGACAATATCCCAAATTTCATCTGTCTAGATAAAAGCGTTTCTGAATTCTCATTACCATAGGTAAACGGACATTTATCAGAAAGGTGTTTTTCGAACTTAGGGGGGTTTAAAATGTAGAGATTTGTCGATATCTCGCGATAAAAGTTTTTGACGATTACTAAACTTTCTTCTTACTACATATACGAGAAAGTGCTTATAGGAATTTTTTACATTTACTACATATACGAATACAGGAGTCAGTAAGAAAATTAATTAAATAAAAAAAGATGTTTATAAACAGTTACCATAACACTAAGTATCTTTCGAGAAAAAATCTAAATAAATGAGTGTAATGTATAATAGGAAATTAAATTAAGTAGAAATTAAGAGTCTCAATAAATAATATTGATCATTTATTACTTAATTATGTTATAAATTCATGATGATGCAAATGGCAATTAGGATAATATATTTTATAAAATAAGAGAATTAAATATTTTAAACAAACAATTCAAAATAAAATCATGTCTTCAATTTTAAAGGATAGAATTTCGTTTTATAAACTAGACGCAGTAAAAATTACTAAATAAAATTATGAATCATTACTTATAAATATAAATAAGAATAACATAACCTAAACTTAATAATTCTTATTTATTGCTTTATTATATTTAAGTTTTTATGATTTAAATATTAATTTGCATCTTATAAAAGGGATGAACTGAATAATTTAAAGAAACAATTCAAGATAAAAAGAAATCTTCAATTTTAAAAAGTAGAGTTACATTTTATTAACTAACCTTTGAACAAATTAATATGCAGCATTCATATTTAGACTTATCTTCTCTGAAAAATATTTGCAACTTTTAGAGAAAAAAATATACTAAAGAAAATTATCGGTAATTATCTTTGCCAATTTATTAAATCATCATGTTTGATCAAAATTTTGATGATGCAAATATTGAAATCAATTGCACTTTTTAAAATCAATGAACTGAATGCACTCCGATGGAGCCTTTGATTCGACATTCAAGATTGTGCATCATTTTGACATTTTATTTACTTATTTATTTTTCAAATTTAATTATTAAAAACATGCCTACATAATGGTTAAGAGATGTAGATTATTTTTTCAAAGAAATTCGACTTAAAAGAATTATGTGTATTTATTTTTCGTAACAATAAACAAATCTTTGTATTAGGTGAATAATTTCACATCTAATTATTTTTCGGAGTGCAAAGGGTTAAAGAACGGACATATCATTTTTATCTTGTTTCTACAGCTCAAAATAGTGAATTGAATCCATGAAAAGTTATCATGTTGCTGTAAAATCGATACTAATCTCAAAATTCAAGGAAATATTTACGATAAAATATTATTAACTAGATTTTTAATTTCACATTAGAACTTTTGAGCTATGCAATTATTATTTTAAATTGACCTTGGATTGATATCAAAGATGAATATTACCACATATACTGCTTCGATTAACACTGATGATTCGAACCATTTAATTCAATGGCCTCTTCTTGCTATCTCTTAACCATGTTAGAAGATGAGCCATCTAATTAGAAAGCAGTTGTGAATCACAGGTAAGTCACAGTTAATGTTTAAAAATTCAGTTATTTCCATTTCTGAGAGTGTCATTGGTCAATTTAAAATTTTTGAATCTTTATTGTATCTTTGAGATTAGGCGAAGCATGCCATCAATTTGAGGTTGTTATGTTCTATTTTAACAACTTTCATTCCAAACGACAAATTTTCATTTAAAGAATTCCATCTTTTTTACATAAACAAAGGCATTTATGGTACATTGGGGAGTGATTTTTTTTTTGAAAATAGTGTTCCCTGTAAAATTTGTGACACTTATGGAAATAACGAGCCCTTTTTTGAAGGACAAAGGCCAATCGTTACATCCATTTTATTGAAAAATAAATCTTAAGCAATATGATTCAAAACGGAGTTGGCAATTCACGCAATTATCTCTTAACTATGTTAGAAGAGGAGCCATCTAATTAGAAAGCAGTTGTGAATCACATGTAAGTTACAGTTAATGTTTAAAAATTCAGTTAAATTCAAAATCTCATTTCCATATCTGACACAGTCATTGGTCAATTTATTTTTCTGAGTTCAAAGAGTTAAACAATTAATTCAAGAGAAAATAAATATTTATTTAAAATAAGAGAATATCGCTTTATAAACTAAACTCTGCACAAATAAATATACATGATTCATTCTCATGCAAATCCTCGCATGGAAAATATTCACAACTTTCTTCAGAAATAGAGCCCAAGATTCTCGATAGATATCTTTGTCCATAACTCAAAATAAACTTGAATCGACTCTCTCTTATGCTCAGCTCGAATGCAAGAAATTTTATTCCTGTCTTATACAATTGAATAGAGTCGATTTCTATTTCGAAGGGAGGATGATCTCGATAAAAAGGATGGTGGAAACTCGGCAGAAAAAGCTCAATCTCCACTCTATTGTGCAACAACATGGGATTCAGTTTCTTTATGCACGTTTCTTCGTAACTATCGAACTACGGCGAGTATTCTACGGCGGCATCGAGGATAAGACGAGAAACAATTTTCTTAGGTATTTTATTTCTTTTTTGTAAAAAAATGTTTCATTTGTTCATAGTTCGTAAAAAAGACTTTTTTCCCAGAATGTTTTTGTCGTTAGAGTTCCATATAAGTAGGATCAACATTACATGGATACCAAGAAAATAAGATAGAATTCTACAAAACAGAAGATGGATTGTTTGTTTATAGAAAAGTTTATATCTCGGATCCATTAGACGTACTGTTTCCCAAACAATTCTGCGGTCGGGATAGCTCAGACCAAGAGATTTAATGTTATCATCTTTCCAAGCGTAAATTACCTAGAATGAAATGTTCTGTCTGGCATTTGATTTTCTTCCCACTTACTTAATGATTCAAAATTTTGTTGTAAATCTGTTTTAACATTTCTATGTATTGAATCCTTATCAATGGGAACCTCATTATGAATACGAAACGGTACATTTCTATTTTATAGACAATAAATAGAGTCGGAAGCAGTTACTTTTTATCTTAAACTGATTGGTTAAATAGATTGTTTTCGAATTATATTTTAGCAATTTAGTTTCCCCCCGGGGAGGGTACCTCGTAATGAGGATGAAATGCTTCCGACATACTGGATGGTTCTCGCCACCCTGGAGGATACAATAATAGGTGGAGGTAGACTCCTCTCATTGATGACAGAACGTACTTCATACGGGAAAGGTTGCAACGTGGCCGGTGATAGCCCTTAGGACTCAACCACAGTTTCCGCCATTGAGGCTGTTGCGGCTGTCTGGTCATTCAGCCTTATGGTTTAAATCTGTGTTAATTTATGGCTGGGTGGGGAGTCTGTTTTGACTTAAGAAGTCAGGTATTGCTTTTTTAAGTCAACAATTTTTAATGAAATTATAGTTTGTGTTCTAGAAAACTAAGAAAGCAACAAGAAATACAGGTTATCTGAGAATAGAATATCCTATAAGACTGCATTAGTGTTTTTAGTTTAACCAAAGTTAGAACCTTATTTTAGACTTTCAATCCTTACCTTTATTCTTTGAAAAAATGGTAACTAGATGGTTGTTAAACTAATGAAAAAAGTAGATCTTATCGCTATCGTTGGTAAAGAATTTAAGCAAAGTTTTAAACATAAACTGATTGTTTAGATAGATTTTTTCTGGATTCTCTTTCAGCAACTTAGTTACTGCTTCTTTAAGTTAAATTTTTTTTAATGGAATTATCTTACCTGCTCTAAAAAATAAACAAGATACAAGAAATAGAGGTTACCTGTGTATGGATGAGCATTCTAAGAGGCTCCAATGGCGTTCAAGGTAAGGCCTTCCTCCCTTTTCTCCACCATTTGAAAATATGGTAACTTATTATCTGTTGGACAAATCAGAAAAAAGATGAAGATATTATTATCACTGTCATTTAACAGAATTTAAGCAAAATATTTTTTAAAAAATTCCTATAATTTTCAGATTAAAAACACTAGTTAAAACCTTGTTCCGAATTTTCTTTTAATTCCTTTCACCACAAATTCATAATTATAATAATTCTATTTTAGTTGAATTAGTAAAATTTATTTTTAAAGCAAGAGGAATTAGGGAAAAATATTAAAGCGCACATTGCGTCCTAATACAACGATACAAAATTGATTACGTTTGGTAAAGAACAAAGAGTTAAAGTAATTTGGTATAAATTTAATTTGTTTGTAGAAGGGTTCGATTATTAGTATAGGTGAAACAAGTAATATAAAAAACCTTTTTTTTCAAATCAATTCTTACTTAGGTTATGAGGGAAAATTTAGGAAGTTAGGAAAAATGTTATTTTATATACTTTTTATTAAATAATTACAATTCTAGTTGCGTCTCGTGTCCCGATTTACAACGGAAGGAGGGGTACATTAGCTTCTGAGGGTGTGGACCCCTGAGCACCCGTAGACAGAAGGCGACTTTTACCTCAAATATGTGACAAACCTTTTTACGGGGAGGACTTCATTCATGCATATCATTTATCCACAAATCGTAATTTAGATCTAAAACAGAGAACGATCACCTCTGACCCAGTACAAACCAGTGGTATTACTCTCCGCATGGAGACCTTGTGACCACGACAGGTTTAACGTCCACCACACACGGAAAGTCCACTGCTGTAAGGTTCGATCTCGCAGTCCAAGGGATGCGAATCCAAAGCCCTACCAACCAGGCTATCTCGGCTTAACACTTGAAACTACTATAAATATCAAAAAATTATACAAGCATTGCATTTTCAACGTCAATCGAGGATTTGAAGCCAACTGTGGCAACGCAAAATGAGTGAACTTTCTACAACATTTGAGGTAATGTAATGCAGATAAGAAATTTCTAATTTTCTTTATTCTGTATCATTTTAATTCGAAAGTAATTCAAAATGAATCCGAAAAATCGATTAATTAATGGTTAATTTCAAACGCATCAAAAATTATGGAAATAAATATAATCGTTTAAAATAAGCAGCCTACAACATGTTAAGCCTAACCTCATTAATGTGGGGAAAAACACATATTGAATTCATTACTTATTTAGAGGCTGGGAAATGAAGATTTTTGGCGAGAAAGTTAGTTTTAAATTAAAAAATAAAAATTAATGAATTAATATTTGAAAAAAAAACTGTATTATCATCAAATTGCATCCACTATAAGTTTTAAAAATTTTACTTGAACTTTATTGGATGAATAAAAAGTATTTCATTAACGATTGGAAATTTGAACAAGATTATATATATATATATATATA
>JAOUZG010047704.1:5665004-5678741 GCA_026289955.1 Argiope argentata | reverse complement strand
CTGAAATAAATTGATTTTCCGTGACACATTATATTGATTAAAATATCTGTTGTAGATACATTTTCCCGTTTGTGTTTTCAAATACTAAACAAAATCTCCTTTTCAAATTCGACTCAAATTTTCAAATATTTAGTCAATCTATTCAACCAATAACTAAATATTTATATTTCTTGGCAACACAGATGAATAAAAAGGCAATGTCATTATCACATCGTTAAAAAATTTTTGAGATAAATAAAAAGACTTTTCTTCTAAAAATTTAATTTGAATATCTTTAAAAACAATTATAGAATAAAAAGGTAAATGAGAGAAATATAATAACACAAAGTCTTTCTTTAATCTTATTCCCTGCAAGAAATATTCTACATAACCGATGTGACTTTAAATTCAAACATGCTGATGGCATAAAACATATTTAATAATCATGATAACACTTTTTTACTATCAGCTGCACAAACCAAAAACAAGAGCCAATGATGTAAAGTTTTTATTAATACTTTTAAAACTTATCTTAGGTTTTAATGTAAACATATAATTCATCAAAAGGCTTGTTATGTAACTTTTTATTCTTTTAAACTCTCTCTTAACTATTAGCACGCTAGCTCTCTACTCTCCCCGTAACCATTAGCACATATGGGATTTTTTTTGTTGTTAACAGAGAATCAAAATAAATTCTGGTGTATCCTATTACACCAGAATTTATTTTGATTCTCTGTTAACAACAAAAAATTTGTCCTGATACTTGACAAACATTAGAACGTATGGGATTTTCAAATATATATCCTATTACATCAGAGTTTATTTTCTCTCTCTGTTATTAACTAAAAATTTGCATCAATACTTGACAAACACATTTCAAATTAATATACTAGGTTATTAAATTCTTTCAACCGAAGAAATGCGAACAAGATGAAAATAACTTAACGAAAAATAGTGATATTCGTTTAATTCGTTCTTTCGCATAATGAATAATGTGATATTTCCCTACGCTTTAAATTTAGCTTCAAAATAATTATGCATCTGCTTTTTGAAACAAATAGACTCCCATAAAAAGTATTAAAATAACTCATAAGGATTTTAAAAATGATTTGAAATACGAAGGAGTATCAATAAATTATTGCAATTGTACGCATATAAGGTGGTTCAACTGTAAGAATTAGGCTAGTAGCACCCACTCAGCAACCCTTACTTAGCATCCTCAGATTTTAATCTATTTGCACCCTTGGAGTTCTTCCTCGGCCTTTAGAAGTTTGAATGAGGACAGTTCCAAATGGATCAATGCCACTATATTAGACATTGAATTTCACATTGTTTCAGTGTTGCAACATAGGTCTAAATATGATCAGCAATTATGTCAAAAGTAATAAATAGGTTCATGTTTTAATGGTTTCATGTTTAATTGTATTTCTACGATTGAGTTCAAATTTATGTACGTTACTTATTGATATCCTCTCTATGAATTTCACTCTTGTGGTTTATACAAATTAAATGGTAAAATGGACTAGTAAAATAAATTTATGTGGGTCACTGATTTGTAAGTTTGGTATTTTTAGGTGTGGTTTAGTTTAGTTTAGTTATATTAACGTTATAACTAAATGTTAAGTTATAACTAATATTAGTTAGTTATATTAACGTTAAAGTAACGTTAGGGTTATTTTGGAACAGAACTAGTAAATTTCAGTCTCGATCAGATGACGAGGACAACTCCTGAGCTGGCACCCTCTTCTCCACATTACACCAACGGGAGGATGTTTTGCCCTGATGTATTTAACGTGCAACATACACCTTTACAAGACGGCTCTTCTCGAACCTGAAAGCGTACAGCTTACGAGCCGAAACCTTACCACGAGGATTGAGGAGCAATAATTACAAAATATAGATATAAGCATGAATCTAGCACATTTTTTACTGAATGTGCTGTCAGAATATATATTAAAAAACCTTTTTTCTGACAGATTTATATCACAATTTGACTGATTTGACATCTGAGATAGTATCGCACTTCCACAACACACTAGCGAGAGGACTTTTGTCCTTGCAGGATTTAAAGTGTAACAGTCCCCCTTATACAACGATCCTTCGATGGAATCGCGTTTGGAACCTGAAACCCCTACAGCTGTTACCCTACAAACCATATAGACCCTATCATAAAGCCACTGCGACCCCAGATATTTTCAGGTATTCTTAGACTTTATACACATAATTCAATACTCATGGTTCTCTCGACAAATTATGCAAACTACCGAATTATGATAGATTTTAAAGCCGTGTTAAGTTTCTTAAATACACTTTACACTTATACGTTTCATATATTATGAGAATCTCTCTGAATGAATTGTCATATACTTTACACGGCACCATTAAACTTCCCAGGAAATCTGTTATCTAATTGCACGTTGCCATTCATGATATTGTAATTTCACTTTCTGATTTTTTTTAGGCCGGGATTGCCTGGTTAGTAGAGCGTTGGATTCGCATCTCTTGGGCTGCGAGTTCGAACCCACCAGTCGAAGACTCTCCATGTGTGTGTGTGTGTGGTGGCTGGAGCACGTTAAATCAGTCGGGGTCACAAAGTCCTCCATGTTGAGAGTAATACCACTGGGGGTTATTTGCTCAGAGGTGATCGTTCTCTGTACCAGATCTAAATTATGATCTGTGGATGAATGAATGAAATGCATGAATAAAATCCACCCAGTAGAAATAGTTTGTGACGTATGTGAGCTAGAAGTCAGACTTCTGCCTTTGGGTGGTCAGGGGTCCATAACCTAGAAGAAACTGCACCCCTCCTTCTGTTGTAAAGTAGAACACGAGAATAACAACTTTCTGATTTCTTAAGTAAAATGCGCATATAATAAACAAAATATTTCTTCATAAGTTCTCAACGATTGCAAAAAATCACGATATTACATATTTGACGAACAATGACACTGATTTGAATTTGCGTATAACAATGAATCATAATGTTGAAACATAATATAAAAATATTTTTTATTGTAAAAATTCAAGGATTCCCAAAATATTAATTTATGTCAAAATTCGTAAAATAATATTCTCCGATGGAAAAAAACCATTTTTGTGCAATAATATGTATATTAAGGCGAATAAACGCCAAAATGTCACTTAATTTTTATTAATTAATGATGATTATGATCTTGTGTTCCCTTTACATCGGAAAGGGGGGGGGCGCAGTAGCCTCAGAGGGTATGGACCCCTGACTACTTGAAGGCAGAAGTCTAACTTCTAGCTCATATAAAGATGACGCATGTTCTCTTGAGAAGCCCCTTTTTTACAGGGGGAACACATTCTCACACCTCGCAGATAGAACAGAGAAGAACAACCATGCCCTAACCGGGACTGGAACCTCCAACGCCCAGGAAGACTCGCTGCCTCCGTTCCAGGACGTCGGTACTTTTATTAATTAAAATATTAAAACTAAATTGCTCACAAATGTGTGTCTCTCCGTCCTCCAAAATTTGTTTTTACCAAATTTGGTGCATCTAAGTGAAAGGTTTTATTCTATAGAGCGGAAATTGACTAGCACGCATACATACTCTTTTACTCCATTTATTATAAAAAAGGATAATAATCTTTTACATTGCAAACTTTTATTCAACTTCTTGTAGCGCGTATTGATCAGAAAAAAAAGACAAAAATTTAACATATTTGCTCTTGACGAAAACTTCCATTTTTCGCCACAAAATGTTTCAATTTATGGTAAACAAAGTATTTCATCTGCACACCTACGAAACATTCTTTTATAAATATGGAAGAAATAGATAATGACAAGGCTAAACATAATCCTAAAAAGCTCTTTTCCTTAATTTTGAAAAAAGGTGATTGATATTCATTTATACTAAAAGTTTGGCACCAGGAAATTGAATCCGTTTGAAGATATGGAATCTTTTGCGAGTGCCTTTATTAGGACCAAATTTGTGGTAAAAGGAAACTAAAAGGGGGTTTTCTTGTAAAATATCAAGTTTTTTTGGAAAACTTCGACGCCTCGTATGTATATTTTTTGTTATTTTATAAGGAATATTTTAATGGCAGTTTTGCGTCTTTTATAAAAGCTCTCCTCATGTTTTAAACATAATTTCGGTACTTTATGAAAATCTCAGAATTTTGTTGTTTACTTTCTTACAGGACTCTCTTTTTTTAATTATTTGTAATGTTTATTTAGTATCTAAACTTGGATTATATCGGGGGTTAGAAAATTTATTATTTTAAAATTATTTGTGTAATGTTCTATATTCATAATGCAATTTTTGGGGATGTCAAAATAAAAGACTCAAGAATTAGTAAACAAAAAATTATAAAAAATAATTCTCAAGAAAATATGTTTACATTTTCGTATATGAAGCATACAAGGAAAACATATTTTAATCGTAGAAAAAGTCAAAAATTTAACGAATCTACACTTTTAAGATCTTTCTTTGTCTAAAAACGCATTTTTGGAATAATAGCTGTCTATGATTCTGTTTAGACTAAAGTTCTCATTCATTAAATTTCTATGAAATGTGGAAAAAAAATGAAATTTCATATATGGTATTTATCTATTTTTTTTAACAAAATTTCCTTTGAGGATGTCTATGTGTAAGGTTGCCTTTATCTAAGTTAACCCTTTGCACTCCGATGGTGCCTCTGACTCACCATTTAAAATTGTGTTTCATTTTGACGTTTTATTTATTTACTTTTCAAATTTAATTGTTAAAAACGCCTACATAAGGGTTAAGAGATGTAGATTAATTTTAAAAAGAAATTTGACTTTACATTAAATAGTATATATTTTTTTAAATTAAAAACGTAAAGATATATAAAATTTTAAATCTTTATTAGCTATTCAGTTGAAAAGTTAGAGCGAAATTGATTACAAAATACGAACACTTAACCCTTAATAACCTAGAGTTTCAATTTTGATACCAATCTTTTAAACCGAATGTTCACATAACTATTAGTTTTTTTAATAGGTTGGCTGTACGTATTTTACTGTTGTATAATATTCTTTCAAACGAAATAAAAAAAATCAAATGTCATTATTGTTTTATTTTATCTATGACATATTACTCGCGCGGCAAAGTGAACAAGTAAACACATTTTACTAAAAGTTTTGTTGAATACAAATTTGGTATATTTTCTTTTTCTGGAGAATATAAATACTTTTGAGGTAAGGGAATATATTATTTTCGCTCTGAATCAATGTTTCGCATTATTTCATGCATAGGTATATCTGATTTCTTTATGGTGTTAATGCCTGAAGTATCAAAATTGATACCTGATTTTTTTTCTAAATAAATATGTAAAATAAATATTGTGATTTTTTTAGCTATTTTTCCCTTCATCTAGACCCTCAAGCAAACACAGTAATATTAAAAATAAATCACTTTCTTAAATCAGGCAACTAAGGGTTAACAAACCTGAACTAATATATTAACCCTTTGCACTCCGAAAAATAAATGTCCTCGGCAAGTGCCATAAGTAACAACAACATATTTAAAAATAATTCGGCAACATTATAAAATAATTGCAATTTTGGAATCAGGAAACATTTAGAATATTTTGGAATACGTAACAAAACTAAGCCTTTTTGGCACTGGAAAGTTGTTTCGCTTCTTACATTATTTTTTACGTCCCTTTAAATCTTCTATACAGGTTATTTATTTCTATTAATCAAAAATGCATGTTAAGAAAGAGGGAGGAGGAGAACCTTGAGGATTCGAAACAAAACAGAATCAATGTGCGATTCTAAGCTTCGTCCAGACATAGATCTTGACGCCTCGAGCTGTCAAAGTCTACAATGGTACATGAAATGGATGACATCTCCCATCCGTCATTATATGTCAAGGGGAAAAAATTTATTACTCTGATCGACATCTATACCTGAATAAAACTTTTATAAGAAATTATGCAGCTCTGAATAAAGTTGATACTTATCTTACAACTGTTACCGGCAATATACACAAACCTAGTGGACCAATTAAAAATAGTACAAGCATAAAATTTTATTTTTATACTTTCATTATTTCGCAAAGCATTTTCAGAATACTCAGGATTAGAATATGATCAAAAAAATACTCTTTCGACAAAACAAGTAATATAAAAAACAATTTTTTGAAATAAATTTTTACTGAGGTTATTAGAATTTTTTAAAAATCTTAGTTACTCTTCATTAAATAATTGCAACTGCTATTGTTCTCGTACTCCTCTTTACAACGGAAGGAGGGGTGCAGTGACTTCTGACTATATGGAGCCCTGAGCACCCGGGGGCAGAAGTCTGATTTCTTGTTCACATACGTCACAAACACTTTTTTACGGGGCAGACTTCATAAATGTATTTCATTCATTCATCCACAGATCGTAATTTAAATCTGAAACAAAGAATCACTGACCCAGACCCCCCAGTGGTATTACTTTTTACATGGGTAGCTTTGTGTGTGTGTGTGTGTGTGTGAAAATCAAGTAATATAAAAAAATTAATCTATTCCTACTTAGGTTAACAAGGAAATTTTTTATTTTATTTACTTTTTATTACATAATTACAGTAAAAAATGTATATAAATTAGACAGAATCGCAATATTAAGCGGCAAAATAGAAAGTGAATTAGTATTCTCCTTTCTGTATGTGGTGTTCGAACTCGCCGCCCAAGGGATGCGATTCCAACTCCCTACCAATCAGGCTAACAATTACAATAAATAATTGATCAAAAAGTTATACTAGCATTGAAATTTCAACGCCAATTGAGGATTCAAAGCCAATTGTGGCAACGCAAAAATACGTCAATTTTCTACATCATTCGGGGTAACGCAATATAGAGTAGAAATTTCTCATTTTCATTATTCTGTATTATTTTAATTTGAAAGTACTTCAAGATGAATCGGGAAAATTGATTAATTAACAATGTTTAATTTTAAATGCATCAAACCTTATGAAAATAAACAGAATCGTTTAAATTAATCGGCCGGAAACATGTTAGGCCTAACGTCATTAGTGTCAGGGAAAAACAAACTGAATTCGTTGCTTATTTTGCTTAGGGTAAATGAAAGTTTTTAGTGAGAAGTTTAGTTTTTAATTAATTAATATTTGAAAAAAAATGTATTAACATCAAATGTCATCCACTCCAAGTTAAAAAAGTTACTTGAACTTGATTGGATGAATAAAGGGTATTTTATTATCGATTGAAGATTTGAAAAAGATATATATATATAGGAAGTGTGTGAGCTAATAGTAGGAATTGAAAAAAGGGGAAAGCGTAAATGCTACTACAATGATGATAGAAAATATTTCACCAGGTTTACTCTGAAAGTCTAATTCTATATCTCTTAATGAATGTTGGATAAACTGAAATGGTATTTCAAATTGCTGCTAACTTGATGTACACACTCTACATACTTGGAACACTTTATGATCACCAATAATGCTTAAGAATTAAATCTGAGATATCAATTAAAATTATAAAAATTCGCTTGTGTTAATGTAATCAAAAATAGAATTTTTAATTTTAATTATATGCTACATTTTAACTGTTAATTTAATCATTAATTTTTTAGTTTAATTCTACTTTAATTGTTTTGATTGTTAATTAATAATTTAATTGTTAAATGCATTTTAATTGTTAAGTATTAAAAACATTTTGGAATCTGCGAATGAAACTTTTGGAAATTCCATAGTAAGTATTGCTCTAGTGTGGAATCGAAATTTCCTTCCCTTATTTAACTAAATCCTATTAAGTTCTAAAGATATTGAAATAGTACATGTTTTTAAATCAAAAACGTAAAGATATATAAAATTTTAAATCTTTATTAATTATTCAATGGAAAAGTTAGAACAAAATTGTTTATAAAATGCAAACACTTTACAAAATTAAACTAATGTATTAACCCTTTGCACTCGGAAAAATAACTAGATGCAAAATTATTCACCTAATACAAAGATTTGCTTATTACTATGAAATATATATATAATTCTTTTAAGTCAATTTCTTTGAAAAAATTAATCTACATCTCTTAACCATTACGTCGGTATTTTTAACAACTAAATTAGAAAAATAAATAAATAAAACGTCAAAATGATGCACCATCTTGAATGGTGTCTCAGAGGAAACATCGAAGTGCGAAGGATTAAATGTAAGTGTATAATAAAGCAAAATTCCAACCTTTGCCTAGACATTCGGCTAAATACTTGAATTTCTTATTTTGCAATCATTTTTCTGGGGGACAGTAAAATAAATTAAATCAAAATACCAACTTCTATCCGCATTTTGACTATTTTGGAAAACTACGAAAATATGTGGAAATTGCCACCGCTTTTAAAAATCTCATATAATAAAATATCTCATTTCGTAGTATTTATTTTCCTCAAAGCAGTTTGTTCTATTACGGCCACATAATAGAAGGTTGATTGACGATGTTTCCGCGGTATGCAGATCCAGAACAGCATGCGAGTTAGCCCTGCTGATAAGAAGGATTTATTACATGTCCTGTAAACCTGTGCACCAATCTTGTGAGCAGTGGTATATAGGATGAGGAAAGACCTTGTTATGTATTTCAGTTGGTGATGCACTATAAGATGCATTCTGGTCGTATAGTGTTTATTAATATTATTAATATTAAATATAATGAAATATTTTTGAGATTCAATATTTATTGAATAAGTACAAGTAAGAAAGTTATGTATTTTTAAATTATAAATGGATAAATTAATATTTCGAACACAACTATTAACACTGTTTTGGTAAATTTGACATTTATTGATAATTATTTGATAAATATGCCTGTTGATAAATATATGTTCCATGAAATTGCATTACCTAAAAAGTCCCAAATATTTATTATATGGTTGATTTTGGTGAATTCATTGCTCTATAAGTTACAATATTACAGAGGTTAAGTTATATTCAAGTTTGGATTTAGGAAATAAATATATTAAATCATACATACAATGTTCTCCTTTGCTAAATAATTCAATGTTGCATTAAAATGAGGCTAAAATTCATTTACAATAATTTATTTCTATGCAAATATATATATTTAATCCTATAACTGTCATAATTCTGCTTCCTGCAGACACAGAAACATCTCATCTGAGATTTGTTAGAGGAAATTAAATAAAGGAGCTAAAATGCTATGATAACCTCACACATAAACCTCAAATGTCTGCAATATTCCATAAATACTTTATTGAGTCATCAGGACAACCCTTCTCATGATGCCAAATGTCATCCAATTATGTAATTAGAAACAATTAAGGGGTTAAACATAAAATATAATTTGATCCCTTTTGAAGTTAGAAACAAAAGTAATTTTCAGAGCAGAATACATGGTTTGATTTCTCTTGCAGACCAACTTGTAGTACCCAAACAAAAATGAACTTTAAAACATTATATATATATATATATATATATATATATATATATATATATATATTCAATTTTAACCACTTAACTGTTTTATTTTCTTTACTACCTAATAAGATGATACCTACTATTTTAGGAATATTTTCTTACTTTGTTGAAATGGAAATCCATTGAATACATAACTTATCAATGTATTCGAAGTAATTTTCATATAGAATTACAATCGATATGAATGGTGTATTTTTAGCCTACAACTATCAAAATTCAATAAATCGATGCACGTACGGCATACGGGCAAAACTGTTAAGAGGTTAATCCTCCGTTTGTAAAATTATTCTTCTTTATGGACCTGAAATTGTAAAAAAATATAATTTGCATAATTTTTACTATCTTTAACAATGTATTCCCTCATTTGAAAATATTTATTTTAGTACTTTACTTTTGATTTTTTCTCTTCTCGCCCTCCATTGTTGTTTCAAGGAAATTTCAAGGTGTGTACCCAAGACATCGACGTACCCTTTGTACAAATTCTATTGTAAAAGGCGTTTAAAAATCATTTTAACCGTTAATTTGGTTCCAGATAATTATATATATACTTTTTAGACGCAATTTCTGATTACTGTTAATTAAAAAAAACTGGGACAGCTATATTATTGAAGATTTGTCTTCAATAATATACGGCGTCTTTTCATTATTTAACATACAGGTAGTTATTACCTCCCCTGTTATTTTATATTATGCAGAGAAGGTTAACTTTGGTTAACAAACAATAATACCTGTATCAATTTTTGAATTTTTACAAGTGAAAAAGAAACAATTATTTAAGATCAATAATCAGACATTAACAATGCTTCTTTGATTTTTGCAAATAATGTTCAGCATAATAGAAGTTGAAAGGCTCAAGTTTCCATTCAAGGAGCTAATTTGCACGGTTTCGTAAAACGAAAAAATGTGGAGAGGTTCAAGTATCTTCATGTTCAAGGGAAACGGAAATTTTGCAACTGTAAAATCCATAACTAAACATGGTTCAGCATTTTCAGGTTTTATTGCTGAATTTGAGACCATATTCAGTCAAAAAATGATATTAACTGTTAATTAATCTATGTTCAAAATTTAAAACTGATCTACATGTTTCTAAGACCATCCATCACTTTCTTGATCTCCCTAGAAACTACTGACTTGATAATTTTACATGTCTCTTTACAGGAGAATAAATATCAGTCATTAACACGCTCTCTTCTATGACATATTTTTGTGATTCGGACCATATATTTATTAAGATGCCCCTCATTTTTACTGCAATGTTAATTGCAGCAAGAAAGGGGACATTTACTTAGCAGGTGCAGCACAGCAAACAAGTCACGCGATAGGCAACTTGTTAATATACCAATGTTTTAACTTATAAATTAAAGTGATTATTATTATAATATATTCATATATAATATATTGAATGTATTATAATAATATTCGGACCATATATTTATTTAGATGCCCCTCATTTTTACTGTAATGTTAACTCCAACAAGGAAGAGGACATTTACTTAGCAGGTGAAAATAGCAAACGAGTCACGCGAGAGGCAACTTGTTAATATACCAATGTTTTAACATATAAATTAAAGTTATTATTATTATAATATATTCATATATAAAAAATTTTCATTAAAATTGACATAAAATTAGGCTTAAGTGTTATAAAACATTCAAAGGAAATATTTTTGTACAGGGAAGTAAATCTAACTTTATAAGAAACTATTTTGGATCAGTTACGATTCAATCACTATGATTATACTAAACATTCTGCTAAAATAATCCGGTCAAGTACATAATATTTATAGGGAGAATAAATATCATTCAATAACACGTCATCTTCTATGACTCTCTTTTGTGATATAGACCATATATTTATTTAGATGCCCCTCATTTTTGCTGTATATTAACTGCAGCTAGAAAGAGGGCATTTACTTAGATAGAAGTGGGGAATAGCAAACGTGTCACTTGAGGGGCAACTTGTTAATATGTCTTATAAAGTAATAATTATTATAATACATTGAGTTATAACTCTCCACTGAACATGGCATAAAATTATGTTTAAATTATATAAAACATTCAAAAGCAATTACATGCTCGAAAAATATTTGTATAAGGAAGTTAATCTAACTTTATAAGAAACTCTTTTGGATAGCAAATAACAGATGAATCATAGGGAGGCAACTTGTTAATATACCAATGGTTTATCTTATAAATTAACCACTTCGCATACAATGACATCTGACACGCGCATCGAATTACTGAATTTTTAGCTTCAAGCCTTCAAGTAAACCACAGAATTAAGTATTTAAATACAAAAAAATCAATATGAAACGATTTGGTATCCCAAATGCTCCATATATTATTTAAAAAAATTACATTAACAATAAATTACCAAAATAGGATGAGTTATTTAATTAGAAAGTTAAATAAATTCCTGTGTCAAGTGGTTAAAGTAATAATAATTATAATATATTCGATTATAACAGTTCACCATTGAACATGGCATAAAATTACGCTTAAATGTTATAAAACATTCAAAAGCAATTACACGCCTAAAAAATATTTGTATATGGAAGTAAATCTAACTTTATAAGAAACTTTTTTAGATTTTTTAAGATTCAAACACAATAAATATAAAATAATATACTGCTTAAATAACCCGTACAGTTACACAATAAATCTTTTTTTATCAATAAGTATATCATTATTCATTCATCAAAATATTACCCTAACGCTTACAGAATACCTCTCTTTTGTACTTAATAGGCTAATCTTTAACATCAAGTTCTGAAAGAAGACTGTCAAAGGCTGCCTTATTCCATAATGCGGAAAAAAAATATGACAAATCTCTTAGTTTAGTTCATTAATAATCTTATCTCAAGAAACAAGAAGAATTAAAATATTGAGACAGCCAGATATACATCTAGAAGTCAAAACCCAACTTAAAAATACATTAAACACACTCACGGTAGGATATATAATTGTTCTTACATGAGTATCGTATTTTCAATCAAGACAAAGCATAATGGTTATGTCAGAAGCAAAACGCGCAATAAAAGGCTTTCTCCATTTCTTTCCCTTGATATGACACAATAGGATAAACATTCCCTGCTGAAGACAGACACGGGCAAATGTTTCAAAAGTGTCCGCCGTTTGAAAACAAGTGACATTTCTGGATGACACTTTATGAAAATACCAGCGTTCCTTGCTCTTTAGATGTCATTCCTTAAACGAGTTTCTCAAAGGCTCTAGAAAAAAGAATTGCGAGGAGGTTAAAAGCGGATTCATTTATTCCTTTGGAGGTTTTCCAGATTAGGTAGAAAATGCTGGCATCGCATGAAACTCGAAATCCCAGACGAGAGTAATACAGTGGCATCGATCAATGTCATCAAGTGAAATGGAAGCCTGTTTCAGATGGCGATGTAAATCAATTCAGTAATTGCTAACTTTCAACCTAATTCTATATTCTTTTCCGACGACAGAATTTACTGGGAGTAAACAATGCGCGATAAAATACTTAGCAATCGTAGTTAAATTTGAATTAATTGTATGTAACAAAGAGTTTGTTTTTGAAATGAAATCCTTGTTGATTTCCAGGATATTTGCGCTAATCGGGGGCTCGAAATGAAATATCTTTTCACATTCTTAGCGCGTTTGTGTGCTCATTTTTGTTAGCTTTAGATTGCTTTTTTAAATAAGAGTTGATTTAAATCTTGACAACAATTTTAAAGATAATGGAGACATTTTACGATGGAACATCCTACCTAATGCATTATTTGAATTAACTTATGAGTCAAAATCAGTTATATTAATGGAGTTTAGATTAGATTATTTACTTTTTGTCAGTACAGAGAAAGATATAATTATAAAGCAAATTTAAGTTATTAGCACTGTGAGAATTTGAGGAAAACCAATTAAATATAATTTAATTCAAAGTCAAAACTAAAGAGAGTAGAAAATGTTAGAAATATCTATTACATAATTTGAAGCATTTTTCTTTTACTTTTGAAAATATGTGTGCGTGAGTACATTCATTCGTGTTTATACGTGTGTGTGCATGCATGTGCGTGCGTGTGAGTGTTTGGGCGTGCGTTCATGTGTGTGTGTGTGTGCATGCGCGCGTGTTATTACTGTTTAGAATTGCTATCCAGTTATGGCTATTTCCACTTTATTTCAAGAATTTTTGATATTGTTTAAACAAAATCTTTAATATGATTTTAAAATCATTTATAAATATTAAGATTTTATGATAAAACCTCTTCTAAGAAAAAAGGAAATACCATCCTATCAATGAATCAGGTAAGTTCTTTAAAACATTCAGTAGATTTTGATGTAAAAACTTTTGAGTTATTAACCCCTT
>JAOUZG010047704.1:5624201-5657034 GCA_026289955.1 Argiope argentata | reverse complement strand
TATATAGTTACAAGCGGGCGAGTGCCGTGTAAGCACGTCGAAGTTGGCGACGTTTGACAAAGCACTTCCCTCCAGCTGGGCTAGTTTGGCGAAAGGAATAGTCTGACAGCCGCTGGATCGTACATGAAGCTTCGCACGTTTTGGTGCACGTGCTTGCTCGGCTATATAAGGGACGGGTTGCCGTAGTGAAAGCAGTTAGTTAATTAGAGTTTCTTCTCGGAAGAGAAGCATCTCTCTGGAGTAGCGGATTACTTTTCTAGCTTGTTATTACTGAACTGAGTTTACGTTTGCTGTTAACGTTGTATTACTGAGCTCGGTGTGACTTACTGTTTACTGTGCTATACGATAACTGTTTTTATTGTGCGTAAGGCTTGCATTTAAGCTGTAAATGACATTTGACTACTGGATTGTGTTTATCTGAAGTTCTACTTTATCAAGTCATCCTGAAAATACCTGTAAATAGCTGTAAATAAATTTGTTTGTGCTGTCCTCAAATAAAGTCCATTCAATTCGAGCCCGCTACGCTAAAAACGTAGCTATATATATATATATATATATATATATATATATATATATATATACAAACATTAATTGAGCACACTCATGAGCAAACGTAAAACACAGAAGTGCATTCAAATTTAAACAATATTGAACGAAGAATGTGCAAATATAGAATACCAATTTGCTTTAGTAATGCAGCTCTAGAAACATTAATGCTTTTGTAAAAATAACATAGTTTAGGAGAAAACTTAGAGCATTGTTGTACACTATGCTACTGTTGAAATTAAGGGATTTTCACAACTTTTTTCACACATTTTATCACAGGCATTAATTACAATTTGGGATATTGGTATATATGTTTTCAATATCCTAAGTCTTTCCATAAACCACGCGTCTTTTAATCAGATAGATTGGCTCAATAAATTTTGATTTAGCAAAGGCTTAGAAAGAGGATTATCCTTTTCTCCTTATAAACTGAAGTGACAAAAGTCATGGGATAGCAATATGCAAATATACAGATGGAAGTAGTATCGCAGTGAAAAAGTATAAATGCGCAGTTCGTTTTCCAGATCTTTCATTTGTGTTCAAGTTATTCATGTGAACAGGTTTTTCGTGAATGGCGGCATGAAGAGAATTAACAGACTTTGAACGCGGAATGTTAGTTGGAGCTAGACGCAGGGGTCATTCCATTGCGGATATTGTTAGTGAATTCAACATTTCGAGATCCGCAGTATCAAGAGTGTGCCGAGAGTATGAAATTTCAGGCATCACATCCCATCATGAACAGCGCAGTGGGCGACCACCTGCACTTAACGACCGAGACCGCCGACATCTGTGCAGAATGGTCAATATTAATATACACGCAACACTTCGTCAAATAACTGCAGGAATCAATGTGGGACGTACGAGGGACGTGTCCGATAGGACTGTGCGGCGAAATTTGTCTTCCTTGGGCTATGACAGCAGATGACCGACTCGAGTGCCTTTACTGACAGCACGACATCACCTGCAGCGACTCTCCTGGGCTCGTGAGCATATCGACTGGTCCCTAGACCAGGGGAAAACCGTGGCGTGGTCAGATGAGTGACGATTTCAGTTGTTACGAGCTGATGGTAGAGTTCGAGTGTGGCGCAGACCCCACGAAACCATGGATCCAAACTGTCAGCAAGGCACTGTTCAAGCTGGTGGTGGCTGAATAATGGTGTGGGCTGTTTTTACATGGCATGGACTCGGTCCTCTGGTGCAACTGAACCGATCATTGACTGAAAATTGTTATGTTCAGCTGCTTGCAGATCACTTGCAGCCATTCATGGACTTCACGTCCCCACACAACGATGGGATTTTTATCGATGACAATGCGCCATGTCACCAGCCCAGAACTGTTCGCGATTGGTTTGAAGAACATTCCGGACAATTCCAGCGCATGATCTGGCCACCTAGATCGCCCGATATGAATCCCATCGAGCATTTATGGGACATCATTGAAAGGTCCGTTCGTGCCCAAACTCCTGCACCATCCACACTTTCACAATTGTGGACGTCTATACAGACAGCATGGCTCAATATTCCTGCAGAGGACTTCCAACGACTTGTGGACTCCATGACACGTCGAGTTGTTGCACTTCGCCGAGCAAAAGGAGGACCGACACGATATTAACAGTCATCCCATGACTTTTGTCACTTCAGTGTATATATAAGAGAGAGAGAGAGAGAGAAATGAAGTAAAAATGAACGTAATATTCAGATCTAAATTAGGAAGTGACGAAAGTCGATATTTGATCTGTTTGAAAAAAAGAAATTAAGAGAAAAGAACCTTACAAGCTGTTCACAAAATGAAAAATCAAAACCTAACTCAATCAAAGGCAAATATTAAGAAAATAGTACGCTACACTACATCTTTACTTCTACTAAATGAAGATAAGCTTATGTTCGTAATAGGCATGTAAAACTGCAAGTAACAACTGCAGGTATGATCATAGATAATAACGAACATGTTATAGTTTTTCGGCATTGATTTGGCCAAAACAATGATCTGCATAGTTTCTAATCAATAATTTTTCAGATTAACACGTTGGTTTTAAAATTAACATATTAGTCGAATGTGTAAATTCTATATTTGTAGTTACAATCTTTCCATTTTCCAAACTGCCACAATAAATATCAAAACCAACTTTAACTGTTATCAGCATTATCAAAATTATCATTATTATATCCTAAATACTATCATTTTCAAATTTTCTAAAAAACAATTGAACTCTCTTTAAAACAATTATATATATTACTTAATTATTCATAGTTATAATTTTTCAATGTATAGTCTTAAATAGAAATTTATTGAATGAATATTTGTTATATAATTCATTTCTATTCAATAGAAAACGGGTTATTAATTTGAATGAACTTAAAAGCATAAAATAGGTTTTTGGGACTTAGAGAATAAAACCTCAGAGATAAAATAGCGCAATTGCAGCTTTAATCAAAAATTCCGTGAACAAGCTTAATTAAAAAATGATTCCCATTTGACACATTTTATTTAAATTATTGAATTGGTTGCCACAATGTTTTAGGTAGTGCACAGTTATATTTAATCATTAAGTTTAGTTGTTATTACTTATGAAATTACCCATTCCTTTAATTTAGATTTTGAAGATTTAAACACTTAACTAAATCACTTCTCAAATGACAATGCCTGTCCAAGTGAAAGCTTTGTTGAAAAAGTTATGAAATATATTTTGCATAATAAAATACTTTAATAATGAAGAAAAAAATACACTTGGCATACAATTATTCATTTGAAATTAAGCATTGAGGGCTTAAATAAAATCATTTATTGAAGTAATTTTTCTTGCATTTGTGTTTATGTATTTGAAACTCAGGTATAGGATAAAAGATCGTTTTATTTCCTTATTTCGAAATAGACTAACATTTATAAAAATTAGAATTATTTCTAGCTGTCATTGTTTTATCTGGAGATAGCTTTAATTCGTACATTTAATCTGTAAGAGATTAATGATGCAAAATTATTTATTTTAATAACAGAAATAAATTTTTTTTGAGAAGTATAAAATGTATCAAAACAAATTAAGGTCAGAGAATCTCTATATTTCAACAGTAAGGTTTTAAACTTTATATAATTTTACGCAATAGACTCTTTGACGATGTAAAATGCAATGTTTTAAGCATTTATTTTTACACCCTATAATATTTATTTAAAAATTATCTTTATCAAAATCTTCAACTTAATAAATTAATATGAACACGTGTTAATTTTTCAATTATTAAAATTGCATGCCTTAAGAAAATTCGCATTTAAAAGCAAATATTATTGTTAAAACCTCGTATTTTATAGAATCAAATCACACTATTTGACTTGAAATATCTTTTAAACAGTATTGAACACTTTACACAGTCCCCCCCCCATTTTGCGTTTTTTAAACTATGAAATGGGTAAATTGAATTTGTTGTAATTAACTATTTAAACTCCAAGAAAAGTATTTACAAACCATTTAAAAAAGAGAGAAATTGATCTAATTAATATAGTTACTAATTGATACTTAAGCATATTTTTCAATTGTAATATAACATATGTTTCTGAGATATTACAGGAAAAGGCAAGAACTAATATTCCGATTTATCACTCAGTTTTTCGTTTTAACCGCATTTTCTGGAAAATTCTAGTCAAGAATATTATAGAAAAGCTGGGAATAGTTCTGAAAATAGTGAAATGAAATGAGAAAACGTCTTATAAGGAATCTTCGGAATATCTTCCACATTTCTACTCCTCAACTTCCAATATGACTTACTGCTGGTGACAGAAACCGTTCACACTAATCCTAGTTGATCTGAACGAAACAAAAAACTAACTCTTAGTTTTCCCAAGATATAAGAAGAATCTTTAGCTTCTGATAAGATAATGCTACAAATCTCCCTCTTTTAGGATAGGGATTCAACTTCCAGTTTTAACCCGCACTCAAAAAGCTTAAAAGCTCTAACCGAGTATCAATCGCAATCCTTCTAAAATATATAAGCTCGGAACGTATTATAAATAACTGTGAAGAAAGTGCATTTTCTCCTATAGCTCAATAAATCGAGTGGTATCTTTATTTTCTCCTATAGCTCAATAAATCGAGTGGTATCTTTATTTTCATACTTTAGTACTTAGAAGGGAACAGAGAAATATGATATTTTTATATTTTAAAGAGAAATAGTTTGAAAATTTCTTATGCAATAATGAAATTTTATCAAGTCCATAACATAATCTCTGTAAGGATACGAATCTTAGAAGAAAAAAAACAAAGCAATATTTCTCTCACTTAACCTTATAATGTATCATGTAGACATTTGATTACACATAGTTATTTCCTTAAATAACTTCACATGAGTGTTTCAAAAAACAACAATGAGTGATTGGAAATTCTTTTTTAAATGCTTTTTTGATAAAAATTTGCAGATAACACCAACATAGGGAAAAAAATGACATTATAATTAGATTTAAACTGGGGAGGAACAAATTTACCAAGATGGCTATTATATGATTAATTATACCACGAAAAATACTACTAAAATATTTTATTTCCATTATAAAAATATATTGGTAATAAAAAGATTTTTATTTTTATCACTGAAAGGTTATAACGTGAATTATGACATTGGGATATTGTTGTTGTTACTTATGGCACTTGCCATGGACAAGCCCCCCCCCCCCCTATGATACAGCAGCAAAGCTGAGAGGAGCGTCTCTTGTTTTCGAGGTAGCGCCAACTAGGGTCAAGAGTACGACTTAGCTACACACTCACCACTTTTACTTGCACATCCCCTTTTTACTGCGGGGAACAGCCACACATCTCACAGTTAGTACACAGAAGAACAACCATGCCCGAACCGGAACTCGAACTTGCGACTCCCAGAAAACGAGGAAGACGCGCTACCTCTGAGCCAGAGAGCCGACTGAGATATTGTTTAATTTATAAATGAAGAGAACAGCCGTATGTTAATTGTTCTGTCAAAATTTCACCAAGATGAAAAACTAATTATTTTAAAAAAATAATTTCCTAAATTATATTCAGCTATTCATAAATTTATCTTTTTAATAAAAGAATGGAAAGACATGAAATCAAGGGTTAAGGGCATAAAATGAACAAATGGTAATCAAACTAGTGAACAAAATAGTGGACATAAATGCTAGGAACTTTATAAAATTATAAGCATAATAGCATAGAAAGTAAATATAGTCCATCTCTAGAAAGGTAGCATTCTGATACCACGATTTCTGCTTAAGACGGCAGTTGAACGTTCATTTATTCAATTTATAGAGGAAGTCCAGTCTTTGCTTACTTGTAATGTGGATATTTTTAGCAGAATAAGCAGCTTATCGGCTTAAATCTAAGTAAGAAGTTTTTTTACTGATCATCTGTTAATGCGGAGACTTCAAATCTTGCTTTTGGGCATTCCAAATCTGCCTTGTACACATACACTATTTCTTCTCTTTTTTTAATGACTTAATCTGGCTCAATAGACGTTTTAAGTATAAAACAAATAAACCATCCAGGACAAATGGAATTGTCCTAGATAGTTTATTTATTTTATACTTCGGAGGGAGACACTATCAATGGAATGTCTCTCTCCGAAAATTTCTCTTATTTCCTGATTAAGTTTTTATCCCCATTTCCAGCCCATAAAAGTGAAACTACGGAAAGTCGATGAGCGTCACATGTTCTCATATTTTTATTTTTAGAATCCCGCACATCAGCAGTTTAGGATTTGTAATATAGCGAAGAAAACTGAGTATATGTTTTTTTTTACCTGATATGAATCAATATTTGACACCTTTCATAACAAGCTCCAATCCAGATTTCATTTGTCTACTTAACTGTGCTTTTAAATCAACGATTTTGCAAGTATGCGATTGTATAGATTGTAATCTATTGGAGTATTTAGTTCAAAATGGGATAAATATCTACAATTTGGAGGTAAAAATTAAAAAGAAAAGGCTTTCATCGACTAAATTTGGGAATGATCAAATATTTTAGGAAAATGTTATAAAAAGATTTGCTCTCCATTGACATGAAAGCATATCTGACAAAATTAACAAAAACAAGATACAATTAATTAATAAAATTTAGTTGCATGATAGGGAAAACATCATAGAAAATGATTTTAAATCAATTGAAACAAATACATATGTTTCTAATTCATCCGCCAGACGTTAGATGAAACCGAATTCTGTGGTGACAATTTCATATTTTCACAAATGAACTGTTGAAAAAATTGTTTCTACTTCTTTCTAACTCAAATTTTCATTTCTGGATTGTTGAAAAGAAAGAAAAAGCAATCAATGGAAACTAGCTGTTTTTATAAATGATTCATAAAGAAACCAACCCCCCCCCAACTTTATTTACAAAAAAGTGAGAGATTTCGATTTCCACATCTGCTTCATTATATTTGTCTTATTACCACTGCCTGTTTCATCGCTTCTTTGAATTTTAAGGGAAATACATAAAAAACTTAAATAAACCGCATAACAAAAGAACCCAAGAAATCTTTGAAATTCTTTTTTCGCTTAAAAAAACATGCAAATAAAAGAAGAAGAAAAAAAGGTTTCGATTGATTCGAATCATTATTCAAAACCTTTTGTCAGCCTGATCTCTTGCGTCATCATATCTGCGACATTTTCACAAAGGCACGATTGTAAGACGGAGATCTTATATACAAATTGATGAAATCGTAGCTTGTCTATTCATTTCTACAGTGATTAATGCGAGTGCTTAACTTCTTTCTCCCATTGTGGGAAGGAAACGAGCTCGCACTTGAGCGCAACGAGCCGGAGAAAAAAGTGAGTGAAGATAAGAATAGTAAAGATCCATTGTGTGGGCAAGCACTTCATTGAAAAAGAGGATTATCTGAAGAAGCCACTTTGTCGAGAGCGTATTTTTTAGCACTTAACGTGTTCGCCAGGAATTGTTCCTGCGAGGAAGGAAAAAAGGTGACAAAAAATCCACAGGTAATTGTGATTTCTTATGAGAGTGACGAACGATATATCTTGGAGGCATTACAGAAGCACAAATCGGAAAGCGAACAACTGTCTTTTATTAAAAAGATATCCTTATCGAATTCGAGAAACGGTTTTCATGAGCTTTGCATTAAGCGTGAAATATTTTTTTTCTCAGTCACTTAAAATGACATCTAATATTAATTCATTTCTTGTATTTGGCATATTGATATCTATGTACAGAAATGTTTACATGATAATAAACAAGTAATTTAAAAAATAATTTTAAAAAAATTCTAACTTCGGATAATAGCAAAAATTTGGAAGTTAGGAATTTTTTTTTATCTCAGTTACTTTTTATTAAATAATAACAACTTATGTTCTCATGTTCCGCTTAGTAACGGAAGGAGGGGTGCAGTGGCTTCTGAGGGCATGGACCTTGAGCACTCAAATAACGATCCCTTATGACTCAATACCCCCAGTGGTATACCTCCCGACATGGAGAACTTTGCTACCAGGTTAGAACTCGCAGCACAAGGGATGCGGATCCAATACCTTACCAGTCAGTCTATCCCGACCTAACAATTACAACTACTATAAAGAACTATTATAAAGGCAAGAAAGTTAGTTTTTAATAAATTAATAAAACATTAATGAATTAATATTTGAAAAAAACTGTATTACCATCAGATGTCATCCACTATAAGTTTAAAAAAAAATTGAACTTGATAGGATGAATAGAAAGTATTTTATTAACGACTGAAAATTTGAGCAATATATTAATTAAGAAGGAATAATTTTTGAGAAAATGGAGGAAATAACTTTTTAAAAAGCAACATAGTTATTAAAAATTTTCTTTAAAAAATACTGTCTTGGCAACTGAAGGATTTACTAATAAGTTTGTCTACTAAACAATAATTAAAACTTTGGTAAAAGATAATCTGTCCAAAGACGCAGTTAATTAATATTAATCATAGGACAATAAAGATTAGAACTGTGGTGCATAGAGCTAAGACTATGAAGCGCACTCTAACGTAATTCTTGTTTTTATCTAAGAATTAATCTAAATATGGCGTTATAGAAAATTGAAGAATATTTTCAGTTAAAATTATGAGGTCATTTCAATTGAAACCATATTATTGTATCATATATAACTTATGAAACATCGTTGTCTTATGATATCGCAGTCTTTTTAATTCTGGGAAATGCTCCGAAAATTCCAAAATTGCGCAACACAAATGTGGGCCAGTTCTGTTGAAAAAGATTAAAAAAAGGATTTTATTCTCTTTTTTTCATAAAAAGAGGATAAAAGCATTCTAGATAAATTTTACTTAGAATAGTAATTATGAGTCTAAAATAAGGAAAAACCAGAATGAATTAAAAATTGCCTACATCCTAATTTTAATAAATCAAATTCCTTTCCATAATTGTAATAATTTCATTGTGGTTTGACTTATGGTTTCTTTTGATATACATTCGCTTATTATAAAAATTTATTACTCATAGGATGATATCAATTTTTTTAAAGCGAAAATGAATAAAAACCCCACAGAATAATCTCCACATAGGAATGTTTAACTCTCTGTTTGATTTACGAATTTAACCCAACATTTCTGAAAGTTCCATCATATTAATATATTGCTTCTTTTGTTTATGAATGTAAAAGAATACGAATTAAATTTACAAAACAATGTGCTGCTAAAGCAGTTTTATCAAAATATGAATGCGGCGCCAAATAAATTACTTTCAAAGCTTGAGTAAAAATAAACTAGATATTATTTCTCTTATTTCTCGCTATTTGTATTCTTCTGTTGAAAATGATAAAAAAAGAGATTTTTTATTGCTTTGAAAGAAAACAGTCAGGATTTACGCATCAATCTAATTTGTTTGTTTTGCAATGGTATATATGAAATGCGCAATATTGAAAAAAGGCCAATATTGCGAAACTGTGCGTCAGCTGGAACGCTTCGATTTAAAAATGAGTTTATGTACTCATTCTTATTTTTGTTTCAGTTTTTAGATGATTTTTTTCTTTGTTTCAGTGACAGCAGGAGCATTTATACGGGTTTTTTGTCTAGATATTTTAGTAAGCTTCTGTGATGACAATGTAATTTATTTAATAATCTTTGTTACGTCCTAAACAATTACTTTTCTATTTGCCAATAGTTTAAAAATTCCGTCAACAAAACAGACGTAGGATCATAAGCAAAGAATTTACAAACATACAAAATTCATAAATGTGAGGTATAAAACGTTTTTAAAATTTTACATCTTGTACTACAACACTAAATTTCCTTTAAAAGGATTAACAGTTACAACAAGTCTCAAGCGCATTTCTTATTATAATAAAAATAATATAACTATAAAATTATTTCCTGCGCTACAATTTTTCAATTTCTACTATTAGCTCACAATCTCCCTATATAAACTTATATATCTTGTTCAAATTTTCAATCGTTAATAAAATACTTTTTATTCATCCACTCAAGTTCAAGTAAATTTTTTAAAACTTGTAGTAGATGGCATTTTATGTTAATACAGTTTTTTCAAATATTGATTCCTTAATTTTTTATTAATAAATTAAAAATTAACTATCTCACCAAAAATCTTCATTTCCCCGATTGCGAATAAGTAAGGAATTCATTGTGTGTTTTTCCTCATACTAATGAGGTTAGGCTTAACATGTTTTCGACCGATTATTTTAAACGATTCCCTTGATTCTCTTAATGTTTCATGCAATTAAAATTAAAAATTGTTAAATAATCAATTTTTCGGATTCATTTTGAAGAATTTTCGAGTTAAATTTATATAGGATTAAAAAATTAGAAATTTCTAATCTGTATTGCGTTAACCCCAACTGGTGTAGAAACATCACAGCATTTTGCATTGTCTTAATTGGTGGCGAATCATCAATTGTCGTTGAAAATTCACCGCTAGAATAATTTTTTGATCAATTATTTATAATATGCGTAATTATTATGCCGGTATAGCCTGGCCACTAGGACGTTGGATTCCCATCCCTTGGGATGCGAATTCGAACCCGCCAACCGAAGACTCTCCATGTGTGTGGTGGACGTTGAATCTGTCGTGGTCAGAAAGTTCTCCATGTGGAAATTAGTACCACTAGGGGTACAAGGTCAAAGGTGATCGTTTTCTGTTTCAGATCTAAATTACGATCTGTGGATGAATGAATGAAATGTATGAATGAAGTCTGCTCCGTACAAAGGTTTAGTGAAGTGGGTGAACTAGAAATCAGGCTTCTGCTCTTGGGTTATCGGGGGTCCATACCCTCAGAAGTTACTGCTACTCTCCTTCCATTGAAAAGGAGAACACAAACAACAATTGTTACTATTTAATAAAAAGTAACTAAAATAAAAATTATATTTTTTTACCTTAAAAGGAATTGACTTAATTTTTTTATATTACTTGTTTATTAATGATCAAAGATTAAGTCCATATGCTTTTCTATTTTTATGTATACATTTAATATTACATTTTTATATTGTTGGAGAAATTATCAAAGTAAAAACATTTCTGAATACTACAATGGTTTATGAGAATTAATGACGAAGCGGAAAATTGACTCAGGAGAACGAATGAAATCAATTCGTTAAGAAATGCATACATTAGCTATATAGTTTACCCGAGGACAGTTGGAAAGGTAAAAAAACATCAAGCATACGTTGCAAGTTCAACATTACTGCAAAGGCTTTTTCATGGTATTGATGACTTTTAACGAAATCTGTAGGTATTGTCCCAGTGGCTTGAATCAACTTACCAATGAAACGAGCAGAATATTGGACTAATAACCAATCAGCAGACTAAACAAAATCAATTCAACAATACAAGCATATATTTTAAACGTGATTCATCGAAATGGTATAAAGGAATGGTAAAAAAAACCCACAATTGTCCACAGATGAGTTGGGTTACGGAACTCCTAGCCCCGGCAGGGACTTATTCCCGGTAGTGATAGAATGAGTAGCACCTTGAGGTCAGTACTTTGCGTAATCATCTTTGTTGGAGTATGACATATGTTAACGACAGAACTGCCGAAGCTGGAATGAAGCCGTCTAGGATTGTGCTGTGTCTTAAGTAGTGGTGAAGAGTTGACCGGAATTGAGCAATAGGAAGGCAGGATTAGAGAGCTGGACGGTCCAAAGCTTCAATGTATATACTCAATGTATGTATACAATGTATATGTATATATGGTTAAATGAGTGGGTCGGTGGGGTGGCGTGTGTCAGGACTCAATGCTATTGGTTGATGACAGGGCGCGGGAGGTACACCGTTGCCGCTATTACAAGGAGATCATTTGATTTTCAAGTGTTTTTAAGACTTAATAGAAATTATTAGGGAAGAACAAATGATATTAAAGAAGAATATCACGCACAAGTGTTTTAAGTTCAGCTGCTTTTATGTAACAGGCATTGCAGGGTATTGATGGATTTCATTGAATACTAGGTATTGTCCTAGATGGTTAAATCCAATAAGCAATCATGTTTACGGCGATAGAAAATTTTATCCGAGGTGAAACCATTAGAATTTCGGAAGAAGATTGAAGTGTGACTAATATAATAGAGGAATGTGGTATAGTTGAAACTATAGTTAACGACACTATACCTGATTTCAAAGTATTGGAGCGACTATATGATGTTTTAGTAAAAATTATCCAAAAGCAAGCTTTTCTGAAGGACGATAAGTAGTATTGACACGACAGACAAGAAAAAACACGTGGCAGCAACAACTGTACTGAAGTTCTTGCTCAGGCGAGGTGTTATCCTTCATTATTTCTTTTTCTGGACGATAATACGACGCCTCAACGTACATTGGCTGTCACTCACCTTCTACAAAGGAAGTCCATGGATCGTTCAAAAAGTCCGCAGACTTAAATCCAATCGAATTCGAGTGAGACTAGGTATGTTTGGCAACATGTCATCAAATGTCAATAGTAATTCCATATTTATGATTGTCTCTACAAGAAGAATGACAAAAGTCCTAATAACTTGTTGCTTATGTCTAACTTAATGATGACTGATGATCCATTCAACCTGATAATATATAATACTAAAGTATATAATTTTCTTTCCAGTCCTTCTTAGCGCAGAAGTATATTTTTCTGCCTAAGCGAGCTCGAAGCTAACTTTTGATTAAAGCCCCTTTGTATCCTTTATATTCCTTTTTAGGAAAGTTTTGTCCGTTTTATCCTTATTCACACATCTTGAGAATCCTATAGTATGATTTGTGTGAATTTTAATGACTAAAATAAGTAAAACGTTATTAAAAAATAATGTTTTGTCTTTAATTTTTGCTCTCTAGTATAAGCATAAATTGCGTCACGCTTTTCTTATTTCTTACTGATGATGACGTGTTCGCTTTACAACGAAATACGGGTTCAGTAGCACCTGAGGGTATGGTTTCCTGAGTACTCGAGGACAGAAGTCTGAATTTTAGTTCATATGAGGATGACGCACACACATTCGCTACGACAGCCCCTTTTTACAGTGGAGCACATTCGCGCACCTCAAAGATAGCATTGATAAGAACAACCATGCCCTAACAGGGACTCGAACCCGGGATGCCCCGATCACGAGGGAGATACGCTACCTATAAGCTATGACGCTGGCATTTCTTTCTGGTAAGGAAAGAATATGATTTTAGTGCTTTATATCATAGTATATTTAACAAAAAATTTCTATTCATTTAATTTTTATTAATTTTAAATAAATAATACTAATATCCCGAAATGTAATATATATATGTATGAAATGACAAATATAGTTTTAAAATTCAGGTAAAATATGGCTACTTGTTTCAAAAAAAGACCTAACAATAGATTTTTCAAATAAAATTAATTTTTAACTCAGCAAAAAGACAAATAATTTTTAATTTGTAATTCATAACCAGAATTTTTTTTTAATTTTAAAATATATTGCACGAGGCATTTTTTTTCTTTGCTTTTGTTTATTTTGTAAAAAGTGGAATATTTATAAATTATTAATTATTTTAATAAGCATCGTTTTAATTTGACTTTTGATTTATAGTTATTACGCACATCTTTATTATTTTTTATCTTTTTCAATATAGTTTCTATTCAATAGTGTTGGAAATGCTATCAATTGTTCAATAATGTTCAAAATTGTCAACATTGATTTTTGCATTAATTAGTGCACAAAACATAAATTTAGTTATTATAATTATTAATTACTTAGTTATTACTATTATTTAATCTTTAAATCTTATTATATTACTTTAAATATTAAGTAAATGCAAATTCGGCTAACATAATATTCATTTATTGTGAATATAAATTGAGAATGATTTCAGTAACAAGAGACTTCTATTTCATTGTATTGTGAAAATAATATACTACAGTCATTTGATGGTATAGAAAAGGCATTCGAAAAAATAAAGCATAGAATGTCTAGAAAAAAGATAAAATATTTTGATTTAAACAGGATTTAAAACTCTACTTTGAAATAGAACAATAGCTATATAATAGTTTTAATAGCTATTGGTTAATGAAACCATAGAATTGTTAAGTATTTGCTGATGATTTTTTGATTAATTTTAAAGAAGCGAAAAATTTAAAATCATTTTAGATGTTTTTTGCTTAGTAATCTATTAATAAGACCTCCTACATTTTATGTTCTTTCGTGAACCGATCTATATCAAAAACAGTTATGGATGAATTATTTCTGAAATTATAATTTTAAATACCAAATGGCAAAATAATAAAAAGGTCTAATTTTGAAAGGAAACAATGAATTAGATATCTGTTTCAAAGACATTTACAAAGATAATACATCAAATAAAATTAGTTTAAAAAAATTGAACTTAAAGCAAAATTATAAAAACAACAGCTTCGATACTTTAGTTCTTAAATTCAGATAAATAAAAGCATCAAAGTCAAAAAGGGAAAAAAAGCTTTAAAGAATATAAACCTATCCGTAATGAAACGTTGCTGATTTCTATTTATCAATATTTAACAAAAAAAGTCCTAAATTTAATGCAAAAACATTAATAAGGAATTTTAATTATTCAAAATTTTTAATTGGAATTTTTCACTGTAAAGTTTTAAAGATAGATATTTTGTATCTGAAACAAGAAAATTAAGAAAAGAGCTTAGATAGAAAAGACCATTTAATTAAATATTAAAATAAACATTCTTAATCAGGCATAGAATTCGAATATGGTATTGATTTAGCTTCATTTATTTTATTTTCGTTTTTCAGAAATTTCCAGCGAACACCAAAAATGAGCTCGTTCAAAGAAAATGTCAAAATAATGTTACTTTTGTCTTTTATTCTGTGCATATTTTATAAGCAAGGGAAACTATTTTAAAATTTTCTGAAGTCATCTTCTGAGAATTTTAATAAATAGAAAAATATGAACGACGAAGAACTTTGTAAACGAAATTTATACTGTATTTAGAAAAAAAAATGATACCTTGGGGAGAAATTTACAATATTTATTTTGTCTCACTTTTGGAACTGAAATTCATGTATTATATTCCCAATTTTTATTTCAAAACATAAACTTGCAACGTCTTGCCTATGGTTGAATACAATATTAACTTATTAATATTTGTTTAGGGAAGCTTTCAATGTGTACTTTAGTCATATACTTTTTAGAAATGTTTGATGTGAAATGTTTGTTCATTAAAAAACTCTGTTTTAACGTATTAAAAGTAATAAATGAAAACAATTGTCACACTTCTTTTTAAGACAAAAAAAAAACAACTTTTAAACACATTTTGCATTTTATGTCACTTTAGAAACTATAATTAAAAACATATACACTCTATAATGAAAAAAAAATCGACGCACCAAGAAGCTATCCTCTTATTGCTTTGAAATTCCGTATGCTTGAGTGTTTTGATCAGATATGCAAATGAATCGGAGAATCACTCGTCATTTGAGTCGAAGCAATACGACGATTCAAAAATGCTGACAAGGAGGGGTGGAAAATGGCAGAGTTCAGCGTCAGGATGGTAGCGATCGACCTAGGGCCACAACAGATCGTGAGGACAGAGTGACTGTCCGATCAGCTGTCACAGGGCCTTCTTCATCTAAACCGCATATGGCACGTGTTGCTATGAACTGTCTGCAAGCTTGGCAAACACTTCCTTGGCCTGTCAGATAGCCAGATCACTCTCTCATCAAGCATGTATAGGATATGATAAGCAGACGATTGCATCTGCCACGGAATGTTGATGACCTCGTTCGATAATTAGAGTAAATTTGGAGACCCTCCGGAAGCTTTATTGGTCTATTCCACGCTGTGTGGCAGCTTGGATCCAGGCTTGTGGCGGGTCAACACCTTATTGAACTTGTTACTGTAACTCTGAAATAAATTATTCAATTAATCTGGGATTTTAATCATTTACTATTTTGTACATTATCTTCCTGTCCGCCAATTTTCGTCTCAATCGGACAACTCCTTCTTGGTGCCTCGATTTTTTTGTTGTAGAGTGTACATCCCCAGTTCCATTTAGTCTCCTTGTAAGATGAGGTTTAGGGGCTGATATTTTGACCAAAAAATCATAATCACTCTGGATTAGGTGTACGTAAAAATGAATTAATGTTTTCAATCAAACTAATTGTATTTAAAGATACAAAGAGTTCAAAGTGTTTTTTTTAACTTTTCGAAGAAATATTTTCAGTCATTAACCTACAGCATTTCCTATTATTAATTTAAAGGATAATTAATAATAATAAAATTCTAACGCAATAATATGAATAAAATTAAAAAGTTTCATAAAAATTAAGAATATAATCAAATATAAGATAAATTTGGCATAAATTAGGTCTGAATAAGATTTTAAGGTTAAGCTGACAAGTTGTTGATCAAACTATTTAGCTAAATATATATTTAAGTAAGTTTTTAGGATAAAATCGCTCTCGTGAGTAACGGTAGAAAAGAAAAATTCAACAGCTTGATTAATGGATAAGGTCATTCTAGTCTGCATGAAAATGTAAATCCGTTGGAACTAAACACAAGAAAGGCACTCGCAGTAAACAGAAGAACACAAGAAACACTTATAAAGAATGCCAATAGCACGAAGCACTCAGAGAGAACTTACTGGTCATTAGTACTCCAAAGAGAGAATTCGCTCAACTACTCATGTCTCTCGATTCCTCTACTCATTGAAGCTCAACTAAACTGACAACGACTGGCTGACTAATTTTTTCCTCGTCTTCACTTTTTATAACTCCTGTAACAGAGCATCGAATATTTTGAAACAAACTCTAGAACTCGAGTTCTAATGGAACTATCGCTAAAATTCGCGAATATTCTCTCTCATGTTGTCTCCAAATAATCATCAAGTTATCCCTTCAGCATGCATTAGAGCAATCAGTAAAACTTTGTTTCTTACAGAAATCTAACAGCGCAGGGAAGCAATGCTAAATAATTCCTAACAATATTAAATACTGACTCGTACATTATTTTGTTATTTTTGAATTTAGAACCAATTTCATCATCTTTCAATGTATTCGAATATTCTAAGATCCCACCTAAACGCAGTTTTTGTATGAAGAAGTTTTATACATGTATTTACTCTAATCGTGACTCAATAAACAATTTTTTAACATTTACATATATTTTGCGTCGGTAAGCACTTTAAATTACATTAAAAAATCAAGCTTTATATGTTTTATTAAATAGATAACTATAATATTGAAAAAATACGAAATCTAAATTTTTATACGATTCCTCAGTTTTATAACTCATGTATAGAAAAATATTCCTGTTATTTAATACCTTAAATAAAATCCGTATCCATTCCTGTGCAAAAAACGGACAAATTATGAAACTTTGAAATTTTTGTAAACATATCAGCTTACACTACGAGCAAATGCTCTTTAATGTATGGTGAATTTTGTTTTAAGCAGCCACTGTAGTTGTATAAAATATTAACATTCAGAGCTTCCTCACTCGATCAATTTTGGCCGCAAGAGATTGGCATATTTTTGATTGGACCACTGTATTAACCGCTTTATTGAATATAACTAACAGAAACTGTTTCGAAATTCGGAATTTTAATTTTTCAGCATTGAAATAATCGTTTATATAATATAAAAAACAATGCTTGTCATCCTTTAATGTATTTTTTTTTTCAACAAGAGTAAATGCCTTTCTCTAAAAGGATATTATAAAATGTTTATTTATAAAAAATTCTCATTTGGAAGTAGCACAAGGGTTATTTTGGAGGGAACTTTATAATTTTGAACCTCAATCAGATGAAAAGGTGATTCCTGAGTTAGAGGCTACTATCTATGCTTCTGTAATACACAATGGTCGGACGTTTGATTCACGGTACATTTGGTTGGTAAAACTGGGTTTCGAACCAGCAGTCCTCCGGTAACGGAACTAAAACCTTAAAAGGATTCCACCACGTTCACATTTAATTGTGCAGAAATTAAATGTTATTTGTTCTTCGGTAAGAGGGGATATCCTGTAATACACATAATATATTACGGTGATTTAGGTTTTGAATTTTTTATTTTTACTATATATATGAAGATAGTGCTAAAACTTTATCTAATAAAAAATCGATTCAGATATATTCAGTAATATAAAAACTAAAAGTAAGATAACCGTTAATGTGAGGCTATCATTTATTTATTAAAGCGATTATTCATTTTCAAAACCTCCCGATTTCCATAAGATCCTTTTTATACCTAGTTTTTATATCATTGAAGAACTCGATTCTATTAATGGATATATTACCATTTAAATTTGAATAAAACTTTTCTCTTTTTACTTTTCACCGATCAAACATGCAACCTGAGGAAAAAAAATTCCTTTAATTTCCGTTTCTTTACTCCCAGTCCATTATTAAAGGCCTTAATCATTTATCTCAATTTTTTTGCACGAGAAATAATTTCATCAGTTTTATCTAGGATTACAAGAAAAAAAATCCCATTCTCTTTTCTAAATAGTTCTAGAGGAAGAAAGAAAAAAAAATATTATCATTACTACCTTAATTAGGAAGTGGACCCATTTCTTCATTTGGAAGATACATATTGATTAGTTCCAAATGATAAGGTAGACTTTCTTCCTCCTTCTTAATGTTATAAAACTGAAGCAAGCATGAGGTGAAATCCCATTCCATTAGAGCGTGCAACTGAGAAAACAGCAGTAAAGCCCTCAGAGGTTTTCCTCTCTACCGGAAAGATATTACTACCGGTAGGCTCCGGAGAATATGTCTGCCCAGGACAAAACCTCTGAGGATAAGGTAGGAAAACAACGACGAAGAGTCATTTAATCCATTAGCAGTCCCCTGGTGATGCGTGATATCGAGCCTGGAAGCATTTTACTACTTGCCTAACGCTCTTATTCACTTCAGCAGACATAGCAATTATGCTCATCTGCTCAGAAGATCGGGGCAATAAAGTCATTTAAGGATAAGATGACCTCGTTTATCAAATATTTGTCTATTGTTCGAGTCACTGCAGCATTTTACAGCGAGAGCTCTTACGCACATTCCGGGGCTGTTAGACGGTGTGCTTAACAGCTACCTGGAAACTCATCTGGCACCGACCACCCCTTTGAGCACCCCCTTCAAGTAGCGCTTTTAGCTCACGAGAAAGGTGGAACCATCTGCTGGTTTCACACTCATCCCAACAGGAACCACTCCTCATTCGAAACAGGGAGGTCGAGTTTAATGTTGGGGAATAAATTTCCATATTAAAGACAGCTTTAATGAGGAATGGAGTTTAAGAAATGAACTCGGTCTCATGATACCTGCTACTTACGAGGATAATTATCTTCGCGTGGTGCGGATTTTACTGATACAACGAACTGTTCTAAGAAACTTTTCTACGCATTTTGAAGGAAAGCGGATAAGAAAGAAGAGGTTAAATTTGATTAAAAATATGGTATTTGTAATGAGTAAGTTTACGAAGAATTTTTCAGTAAAATATTTATAACAGTTAATAAAAGAATTTATTAAAACTCTTCACCGTTTTTGAAAGCATTAATTACCGACAAAGATACAACACGCGAGTGATTAGAAATAATTTATTTAAAAAAATATATAAACATAGGTATAATCTTTTGACGATTTTGAATGTTCGATTACAATTAATTTGATTAGTATTTTATTTTTGTACCAATGAATTCTAAATAAATATCTTCTTGACTCTGGATTTTTAAAATGTAAATGGAACCTCCTCATTTCATAGCAAGAAATTAATCAGGAATTTCTTTATGAAATAAAGTTGTGGAAGAATTTTCAATTACTTATAGCTGCTATATAACACAGTTGCTACGTTCTCATAAAATACCACATTGTGCGAAAAAAAGAATTAATACAAAAAGGGAAGCCATCGTCTAAAATGTTCTTTTCCAAAAAAAAGAAATCCTCCTTTTAAATATTTTAATTAAAAGGACTCTCTGTTTTAAAGTAATTTCACTTAATAATGGCATGTGTAACGCTTCCTCCTTCATCACGATATTGCATACGTACCAACGCTTTACTGACGTCTTTTTCCTCTCAATTTCCTTTGCAATTTTTTTTATCTGCTCTTCTGTACGTTTTGTGAAATAATTATTAATTTAAATTGCTTGCATTTAACTAAGTACTTTTTATGGTTGTGATATTCGGTTTTAAGATTTCGCCTTCTTTATTATATTGGAAGAATTCCATTCAGAAAATTATCTCCAAAAATAATAAATCCTTTCATGTTAAAAAAGGATTCGATTTCAGTAAAATTTGGTCCATTCTTTTGTTTTTTGAAATAAAAAGTTCAATTATTTAAATTTCATTTCTGCTACAATAGTTTGGATTTTGTTTTCAAATGTTATATGTCATTTTTATCTAACTGACTTTATTTTATACTTTAATATATAAAATTTGGATAATTAAGCCTTTAGCCATAAGGGAAAATTCTTCAAAAACGAGAGTGAGAATTCTTTTGGTGGATCGGTTGGCTCTTATCACCCAGTACAGAAAACAATACAGAAAAGATTAAGGTTGATGAAGGTCGATGACGGGACGTTCTTCCCAAGGGAAGAGTTGTACCGTGGCCAGTGATGGCCCTTAAGACTCAACCACAGTTCCTTCTGTGTTGCTGTTGCGACAGCCGGTCATTCATTTATTCCGTGTGCCACAAGACGCATCGAAGTAGTCAGCTAACAGAAGCTTTTCAGTGTGAAATTGTCAACTTTATCCTTAATTTTAAACAATATATATTTTATTCTTTAAAGTTCTTATTTCATTTTGTACTATCTGCCATTTCTTTTATAGTCTAATTGGTTAATAATAAAATCTTAGCTTTTGAAAATGGTAAAATGTGAAACATTTTTTTCTAAAATGACATTGAAATGACCTTGTTATAAAAGCAGCATTTGCTATAGGGGAAACAACAGCACTTTGAATAAAAGTATTTTTCGTTAGTATTAAAACAAGACTGAAGCTGGCTTTCTGGCACAGAGGTAGCGCGTCTTCCTCGTGTTCTGGGAGTCCCGGGGTAGGCCATGGTTGTTCTTCTGTGCGCTATCTGTGAGATGTGTGAATGTTGCCCCCTGTAAAAAGGGGCTGTGCTAGCGAATGTGTGATAGAGCTAAGTCGGTCCTCTACCTATTTCTAGGTGCTCTGACCCTTATGACTAACAGAGACTACAATCTTTCCCCATTCAGTCATGCACCTGGCCTAGCACTGCTGGCCAACGGGGGCATGCAACAATAACACAAGACTCAAGTTTTTAATACGCGATTTGAATAGTCTCCGTATGAAATTTGTGTGTGTACACATCAGCTTTTTTAGCTATGGGTCTTTCATCTTGTACATGTTAATATGATGACAAATATTAAAAGTCCTTCCGTTGGTTTGGCAACAGAATTTTTTTATGGGAAATAACGAAATCTGTAACAAAGTAACCTTCGAGTTGCTTTAGAAAGTTACAATCGTATAATTGTATTAATTCAATTTTAATGGATTATTTGCCGTACACTTAAGGATTTTTTTTTAAAAAAAAGCATATCGACTAAATAATATCAAAAATAATTTTAAAAAAATATTTCCTAGTAACGATTAAAACAGAGATCAATTTACAGAAGTGTTAATGCTTCTTCTAGAAATATTTATTAATTTTGTAAAAATAAACTAAACAAGAAAGTTTCGTATGATATGATTTTATATTCATTATTAGTTAAAAGTAAAATATCTTAATCAAGTAAATATAAGTTTGTGTTATTCTGATAATGTATACAATTTGAAAAATGTTGTATTTATTTTCTATCTTCATCTTCAATTAGCTACACACATTCCTCGGATAATTATAACATTCTTTCGGAATACATTAGCTTTAATTTTTGCTTCTCAATTATTCCTATTCAACTAATTTTTAACAGTAATAAATTCTTTTTATATTAGTTACTTTTCAAATTAAAGCCTTAAAGTACAAGTTCGTGGAATAAATTTAGATATTAAAAATAATTAATTAAATTTTTGACAATTTAATTTAATTTGTAATTGCTAAAAATTTAAATTTTATTATTTTTAATTATTAAAAATAGAAAGTTTATGAAAAAGAGGGAAATGGTAAAATAGAAGATAAATTTCATCATTTATTTTTGCAATAACGTTTAATTATCATTGTTAGAGACGTAGTTGTGCACTGATGATTCTACTTTCACAGTGTTTTCAAAAAAAAACAATGTAAGTAATTTGATCTTTTAGTTTGTGCTCCTATTTTTTTATATCTACAATTAAATCTCTTATAATCTGGATCGTTAGTAAAAAGTTTGATTTAATCCATATAATTAAAATGTGGAGAAATAAATACAAGAGAATAATCTAGAAATGGGAGATTACGGTGTTAAAATGTTTCGATACATCAACGCCTTTTTTTTCAGCAGTTTAGCTTCAAATCATCTAATAATTCAGATAATTACAGGTGTTACAAGTTTGTGAATACTATTTTAAAACATTCTTTTCAAAATACTAATAACTAAATAAAATGTATTTCAACTTTGTAAAATACAAATAATAATAAAATGTTCTTCAACATTGTAAAATACAAATAATAATAAACTGTACTTAAACTTAGTAAATTACAAATAATAACAAACTGTATTTCAACATTGTAAAATAAAAAATAATAATAAACTGCACTTCAACTTTGTTAAATAGAAATAATAATAAACTGTACTTCAGCTTAGTAAAATACCAATAATAATAAACTTTACTTCAATTTGTTAAATACAAATAATAATACACTATACTTCAGTTTAGTAAAATACAAATACTAATATACTCTACTTCAACTTTGTAAAATACAAATTATAAAAAACTGTACATCAACCTTACATTTATTTAGTTCTGTAAAAATAAAATTACATTGATGGCATCAATTTAAAATTCATTCAGTTCATTTCTGATGAATTCACAATTCTTTTCCTCTTTAATTATAAGGATTAATTTGCATATTCATTAATCTTCATATTAACGTCATGCATGCATAATATGACTTTTTAAAACTGAGAACTTTTTCTATTAATGAAATAACTGCTTATTGTCTTCTATTGATAAAAACAGAAAAATGCCAAAACCGCACTCAGATAATCCGATAAAAAATTTCCCTCTTTCCATAACACAATAATCGATATCCAGTCGCATTTGAAATGTGCTTCAAAATTTTAATCAATTTTTTTCTTAGGGGAAAAAATGAAAAATCACCATTTTTTCCCCTCCTCTTCTGGATGTCACCATCTACATTCCCTCTTTGACTAATCTAGCTCCAATCTTACTGTTATTTGTTACTTCCTGCACGAACTGAGTTGCGTGCTAGCGTTTTCTGTAATTCTAATGAACTATGCCACCCTTTCTTGGATTAAGATTAATGACCCATTTGTTTTTCCATATTCAATAGATAAAAACTTCATTTCTTAAACTTTATCGAACATTTTTCTTAATCCGAGTTGACGCCCTCCAATTCGTATCCTCTAATAACTTCTTCCGCCTTCTACTTAGCATTCAGATACGATTCAAAAGTGCGAATGAAACGTTATCGCATTTTCAATCATCAACTTTGAGAAATAAGATAATTAAAGAAAGAAGAAGAATGCGTAAAGACAAATTATTGGACAAGAGAAGAATTGCGAATTAGGTCTGGGAAAAAAAAGAAGAAAGATTGTTTTCGCTAATGCAATTGCTTTGTTCTTTTCGCAGATCAGCTGTCACCAGTAAAGAAACGTTGATCCGTTATTTATTTATCACATTAATGGGTATTTGCTAATCAATCAGTCGGAATTAGCTGAGAAGATGACGGTTATAGATATTTCTATAGCATTCTTGTAATAACAATATTTTGTGAATATATCCTTCAAAATATTTTAGAAAAAGATGCGAACATTTTATGCGTCTCATTTGAGTGACTTCGTGTTCAAAAATATTAAAAAGACATTTCTGAATATAGTAAAATAAAGAAACCATTTCAACGTATAATAAAAATTACTTCAATACAAATACATCGGAATTAGCTATACCGATGACGGTTACAGAAATTTCCATAGCAATTTTGTAAGAAAAAAAATACTTTGCGTATATATTTTTTTTCAAAATATTTTAGAAAATAATGCGAACATTTTATGCGTCATATTTGAGCGACTTGATGTTCAAAGATATTAAAAACATTCTGGAATCAAGTAAAATAAAGAAACAATTTCGACATACAATAAAAATCACTTCAATACAAACACAAATATATCGGAATTAGCTATGCAGATGGCGGTTACAGAAATTCATACAGCATTTTTGTAACAACAATATTCTGCGCATATTATTTTCAAAATATTTTAAAAAATAATGCGAACATTTTATGCAGCACATTTGAGACACTTGATGTTCAAAATACTAAAAAATATCTCTGAATCAAGCAAAATAAAGAAACAATTTTCGACGTATTATACAAATTACTTAGTGCTATATTGTAGGCGTATGATACTTAAAAATTAATAAATGTTTATCTAAAAATTTTAAACATATATTTCTTTCTTCTGATTCATTACATAATTTGCTTGATTTGGTTTTAACTTTTGCTGTATTATATGGCTATGTAATTTTTTGAAATGAATGAATGAAAAGGTTATACTAAGAAATAAGAAAATTATTTTAGAAATATCAATTTACGAATCAAGAAAAATTTCTCTAAATACAATATAAATAACTTAGTGATACCCTTATATGCATCACTTTTGAAGGGCATGATGCTCGAAAAATTGAAAAACATTTCTGGATTAAGTAAAATAAAAAAAAATATCTCGACATACAATACATATAATTTAGCGCTATATTTCAAGCGTTTGTTACTTAAAAATTAACAAATATTTATTAAAATAAATTTAAACGCCTTTTTTCTATTTTTCTGATTCATTACATAATTTACTTGATATAAAAAGAATCACATATTCATTTTCAATTTCCACTCAGCCCTTTTAATTTCTATAATTAGTATTATCTATACCTAATTATACAAAGACCCTCCAAAATGACGGCTTTCGAAAGCTCAAAGTTAATAATTATTTTATGGATCATCTATGCATTATATATTTACATTAATTACACCAATACATATTTACATTCATTTATACACCGCTGTCTATCATATCTTAGAAAAAAATTGAATAACATTTTTCACAAGAATCGATATAAATTGATTCATAGTGCTTGGCGATTGTTATATTTTATTCTGATTATGATTCAGTTTAGAACTAAAAGCTCTAACTGGTAAATGCAATCAGGACCCAATCTCTATTAAACCAGTTTAAACTGGTTTTTGTTTTTATTAATAATTAATGAATCACTGTATTAAATGTTTTTTGTAAAATCATAAAAAAATAAAAATAATGATAAAAGATGTTACTTGTGTTTAAGAATGCAACCGTTATATTATAAAATTCTTACAGAATTACACTTTTGGATAGTAAATTTCATTCTTGCATTTTACTAAGTAAATAATAAGTAGTTATTTACTTAGTAAAATTTGTAAGGATTTGTAAAGCTTAGCTCCTCATAAAAATATAATAATCAACAAAACTATCAATTTTTAATATTCAAGAAATTTTGAATCTGAGCAACTATTTCCACCCTTCTATTGCTTCAGTTTCAAAACTTGCTTAAAAGAAATTAAGAATAATTAGAATTTGTAGCGTTGTTCTTATTACACATTTATAAATGAAAATAAGAATTCCAATGGCGAACTTCGGTTGAGCTGCAGCAAATCTATTTATATCTAGAGATTACCATTTAAATTCTATGTTCCACACCGAGAAAAAAAGAATGAAATAAATCTGTAGCGCCGCTACATTTGTGAAAATTCAGTTCGCAAAAGCAACCCTAAAGTTGAATAATTCACGATTTACCTTACTAGAAAAAATGACTGAGCCCCATCCTTGAATCGGTTTTCCCTTTCATCGATTCTTACGGTGAATTCGGTCAATGGCAGACCACGTTTAATAGAAGGAACATTCGTTATGTGAGGCTTAGTATACCATAACGAGATCTCCAGGGTCTGCGCTGCACATTCTGAGCCCTGAAACCCAATTAGTATATCTAGCGACGATGGTTTTGTGCCTCTTTCGATGGCTTCCGGATTTTTTTTTCGTCTTTTTGCTTTTGAAGAAGGCAGACAAAAGAATCTTTCAGATCAAGGCAAATTCAAGCACTGCTGTTCTTCAATTTAGGCTCTGCTCTCTTCGAGCTAGAAGATAACATTGATTTTTAAGGCTTGTAACAACATATTGGAATCTGGACATTCTTAAAATTGATGAAAGTTCATTTGGAAAGTTAGCTGTAAGGGATACTAAGGCGATTTATTTTGGAATATTATACATAAAAAAGAAAACTGAAATATTCTTTGTTATTTTGATTATCCGAAAAATAAATAACTGATAAAAAATTGTACTTAATTAAAAGGACAAACAGAGATAATATCAATTTTGTAAAAATAATTAATTAGAATTTAGAAAGATATTATTTTTCGTTTTATTCCTGTTTAATAAATATTTTAAAAACAATCGATATTGCAAAAAAATAATGAAAGATTGTTGGTCAAGCGTAATTGAATAGGCAAATTAAATGGAGATTTGAATTTTTCTGTTATTTAATATTTGGTTCAAAAATTATTTTTCTGTTATTTAATATTTGGTTCAAAAAAGAAGTTAAATATATATACTGACGATTTTTTAATTGTAATTTTAGCTTGTGCAAATCTAAATATCAATTGGAAGAATGGAATCTTCTCTATTGCATGTTATAATTTTTGCTTACATTCTAAAGTAAATATCCATCTGCAAATCATGAATATAACAATTCTTCTCAAACATTTATATTGTCTTGAAAATACAGAAATTCTGATTAAAAGAAAAATAATAATTAATGGCAAGGTTCTAATCTGCATTTCAAAATTTAATTCATGCTTTAAAACGTATATCAGTAAGCAGAAAAGCCCCCCCCCCCCCAAAAAAAAAATCAAAAACCCCTCTGGTAGAGCTACTTTCTGATTTAAGGGTAATTTTTTTATTTCCAAATCCTTAATTTTCTTCCAAATACAATGTAAACTTTGGCATATCACTATTTACAACAATATGACTAAAGAATCGTGGCTATTGTATTTATATAACATGAAAATACAATGAAAATATGAAAATACGATAATTCTACAGAATTTAAAATTAAATATATTGTACTTGACAGTTAGCTAATAATTCTGTTATATCAAGCTTTATTAGTTTTGCAAAGTGGAAAAATTATGTATCTATTTTTAAAATTAAAATAACTTCTCGTATTAAGAACGATACTTTAGATTATTTGCTCAATGCTAAAAAATTCTCGTACCATTTTTCTTAGACAGCTACTATAAAAGAAACTTAACCTTTTTAGCGGATTATATTGACATTTGCTACAAACCCAAAGTTACTTTTGTCATTATACATACTTTTGTGTAAATCGTAAAACTGGATTTCAAGAGTATTTATCCAATCAGTGAGCAGCCATTTATTTTCATCCAACATTAAAATTTCCATTTATGCAGGAAAAAACGAAGTATACCTTGATTTTTTTTATATCTACAATAAAAAATTTTTATGAATCATCATTTAAGATATAGTTCATTCATTGAAATTTCATTCGTATATCTATATTTTTAAATTTTAAAGCGTCTGATTGAAACAAATTGTGACCTACTGATAGAAAAAATACATTTCCGAATACAAAAGAAAATAATAAAATTAATTATCAGCTACCTCATGAGGTAAAAATTGAATTATTAGCGACATTAAACAGAAATATATAAACATTCTTACCGATTGGAATTTTCTAATTCTCCCGTTTATTAAATGCTTTACAAATACTTAATAGAGCTATCATAAGTATTTCCGAGTTCTGATCTGAATAAAATACAATCTCACATATACAAATTAAATAAAGAAGCTCATTAATGTTTGCCAAAATCGAGAATAAAATGTAAATAAAACGTTGTTTACATTTTCATAACTAATTATTATTCATTATCCTGACACATAATAAAAACAAGTCTGATTCCCTCACTAAATTTCAAAACAGCAGTTGGTTGAATGCCAAATGAAGGTCATATATCAATAGATGATTACATATTTTGATAACAGTTAATAAGTTAATAGCTTTAATAATGAGTTTTATATGCGCTAAGTTACTCGATTTAAATCATTTTTTCCGTTACTCTATTTTAAAACGATCTTTAAATTGTCTTGCGTGTTTTAGAAGGAGCCTTCAAAATAAACACATAAAAGATAGCAAATTTTTTTTATTTTTGTGAGGAAATTCTTAATATTCTTAATTTTATATAAATATATGAAACATTTACTGCAGATAAATAAATATATATATAATGATATTTTAAAATAAAATTAAACCCTAATTAATTCATAAATTTTTATTTTAATTTAGCCATAGTAAATTAATTCTAAAAATATTATCTTATTTCCCGATCCATTCTACTTGTTCTAGTGAAATAATTCAATAGAAGCTGTGTAAAATTGCTGATTAGGAAAAAAGTCTTCAGATTCCCACGCTCCGAGGAAGACGGATGAAAATTGTCCAATCAAGCACATTGATTTAAAAAATCCCTTTGCTTCACTTGCTGGTTTGCGCGTGTGCCGAGGAAATCCCCATCTAAATCTCATTGTATATAAGCGCTATGAAAAATATTTTCCCTGTCAAAATTTTATGGTATTTAAGACCAGGGATAATGATTTCCCGACTTTTCTTTACAGTTCTTCTTTTGTGCTGCTTGTGCTTCTTCTTGTGCCCATGCTCTTGTAAATAAATAGTAATCTCCTAAAACGAATTTAAAAATTCAAAGTGTCATTCATGTCTTCGAAACTGCCATCTACTTTTAACGAATAATAATCTTCACACACACACACACACACACACACACACACACACACAGACACACACACACACACACACACACACACACACACACACACACACACATCTATTCTTCAACTTTTTATATATTTATGTAAAATTTCAAGAATATTGAAAAGAAATTATTTTTACTGCACATTTTTCAAATTTAGAGAAACTTCAAATTTTTCGTTTCATAAAAACAAACTTTTTAATAAATAATTGCCTATTTTATGAAATTTAGTCAATAAAACACATGAAATATATTTTTAAATTTATTTAAACACTGAACACGCATTTAAAATTTAAAAGTCAGCTTTTTGCAGTATAACTCAATGAGTATATAATTTTGAAATTTATCTAATTCAATTAACGGCAAGCTACTATAATAATTTTGTATTATTTAAAAAAATGAAAATAATTAATTAACATATACCAATTTAAAATTTAAGCATCATTATGTTGTATTCTAAAAATATTCTGAAATAACAAAGCATAAAATTTACAACTATTCAGTGGACGTAGTCATTGAATTACAGTTTTAATTTCTCACAATACCTTCAAAAATTTTCAAAATTCAAAAAAAAAAAATCGAATATATTTTAACATTTAAATTAAAAAGTGAAAAAGACAATGATTTTCACCCTCCAAAAAGGGACAGAGAATATCCTCTGGTTTGCTTTAAGGTGATAAATAAATTCCACAATCAAATTATTATTGTCTCAGAAAATATTTTTTTCTAAATTTGTAGTATATTGGGCAACGACAAAATTATCCATTCCTTTTCAACAGTTAAATATTTTCCAACTCTAAAAAATTAAAATTATCCTTTACCATTTCCGCAGCTCACTTGTTTTCCACCATTTATATCAAATCTGAAATTCTTAAGGATAGAAAAGATCAAATTTCTTGGCACTGGATACTCATTTCTGCGTAGGGGAGATTCATTGATTTTTACCGATATAGTTCATTAGCAGCCGTTAAGATATCGGCTAGAGTTGAGCCATTTTGCTAATAGCAAAATAATAAGTCTAACAAAACAGCTCAGAGAAACCCTCATTTGGGTATCTGTATTTAGTCAGGAGATTCAGAAATACGTGATTAAGGGTCTCCTCACGTTTTGCACTTAAACACGATATATCAACCCGCGTTTCTCACTTGAAAATTATCTCCCCACCACTAGGCTAAACAGTTCCGTATCTTATGTTGAAATCTCTCAATCTGTACAAGTGCTGAGTAAGTGTGCGACAAAAATTTATTTCCTCATAATGAGTTGAAGTACACGGAAGAGGTGTCGCCGTTACTGCATATTAATCGCCATCCTGGACCTGTTAACATTAAGTCACTACAGTTTATTCACTGCTTACTTCTAATTGAGTTTGCAGTGAAAAAATGAAGTCCTTATCTGATTTAAGAAACCTTAATGAAGTTCCGAGAAATGCTATTTAAATTTTGTTTAAACTGGAGAAAGATGAAAATTGCTTCACTGAAAAATTTTTGTTGCTATGAAAAGCCGCTGCAAACAATTCATCATGTCTCCTTTGATTATTTTTGCAGCGAGCTAAATAATTAATAAAAATCATGCTCGACGTAATGCGATTTTTAAATTTAAAGGATGGGTTGTAAAAATAATTTAAAGGAGGAAGACTTTCGATTGTTTACTATTATTTACAAAATATTCTAAACGATCATTTACTTTAAGACAATTAAAATTTAAGAAATAAATATATTTTGACGTTCCTAGAAAATTAAATTAACGTTATTTTTATCTAAATCATTAAGGAGTTTGTCAGTAATTTAAAAGCAAATAATGATAATAACTTTTTTGGAATAGTTTAACGTTCCATTTTGAAATTACACAAAAGTGACTTTAAGGACTTACTTCGTATCACGATATCATGAATAAGAAGATACTTGTATTAACATTCCAATTCCTGAGCATCCTTGAATCAGTGTGAGAACGTTTCATCCTTGATCAGGCTGCGCATGTAGCGGTGAAATAAGCTTCGAAATTCTGATTAATAATTTTACAAAACTATTTTTAGTTGAAATAGTTTAACGTCCCTATTGAAATTATAAATAAGTGACTTTAAGGGCTAACTTCGTATCATGATATCATGAATAAGAAGATACTTGTATTAATATTCCAATTCCTGAGCATCCTTGCATCAGTGTGAGAACGTTTCATCCTCGGTCAGGCTGCGCATGTAGCGGTGAAATAAGCTTCGAAATTGCGATTAATAATTTTACATTTTTAGTTGGAATAATGTAACGTCCTTTATGAAATTATACAATAGAGACTTTAAGGGCTAACTTCGTATCATGATATCATGAATAAGAAGATACTTGTATTAATATTCCAATTCCTGAGCATTCTTACATCAGTGTGAGAATGTTTCATCCTTGGTCAGGCTGCGCATGTAAAGGTGAAATAAACTTCGAAATTGAGATCATGGGATCTACACATGAAACACATGTCAGATTCTTCACATGAGATCATGGAATCTACACATGAAACACATGTCAGATTCTTCACATGAGATCATGGAATTTACACATGAAACACATGTCAGATTCTGCTCATGAAATTCTACGGTGAAAATTCTCAACCCATATTGCTATGTTTTTCAATACTTTTACTTAAGATTTCTATGATGTTATATGGGTGTTTTAACTGTTAGATAACCATCATGTATTTTTAGACCAGAAATGTGACAAAATTTGAATTAACTGTAACCATTCAAGAAGGTGCACCATTTTGACATTTTATTTCTTCCTTTTTTTAAATTTGAATTCTTAAAAACATCTACAGAATGTTAAAATGATGTAGATTTATTTTTCAGGGAAACTAAACTTAAAGCAGTTGCATGTATTTTTTTGGTGTAATAAACAGGTCCATGTATTAGGTGAATAATTATGCATCGAGTTACTTTTCCGACCACAAAAAGTTAAATATGCAGACCCAGGTAGCAAGCGAGACACTGATAAAAGATGCTACATCTAGAAGCTATCGTTTGTTGGACAGGATGTTTTAGCAGTGATAATGCATACATGTTAATGTTAAGAAGTCAGACATTCACCGAATAAAAAAAAATTTATGTACAAAATAAAAACAAAAAAGGCAAAAATGCATCCTTATTCTTTCATTCTATGTAGAAACTTGGTTGTTTTGTCTTAAGGCCGGTAAAACAAAATAAACAACGAGTGAACCATAAAAGATATGAATAGAAGATTTTACTTCCCTCCAGAATGTCGATCCCAACCATTAATCTTTATATCTCTCTCTGACTCGGCTACACTTTCTGTAATCCACAGGTTATGACATCGCTGACCCATCATGATCTGGCTCAATTTTGATCCTTCTCGTTAACAATGAGAAGTTGGCTATTAACACCATTATAATGACTTGCTCTTCTCACAGCCCTCTCAGCACAATTCAGTGAATCAGGAGAAAGGTGATTCATACATCGTATGGAAAAGATGACTTTGAGACATAAGAATTATATTCTACGAATTTGTGTAATATGTTGAGTTTTTATTCAGTTAATTCCTTAATTATCGGATAATTATAAAGAAAATGGTCATTTAAGTGTCTATTTTTATTTAAGAAAATTATATAAAAAATAAGTGTACGAACAACATATACATTCAATTTTTAATTTTCGATATTTATTAGATTAAAAATTCAAAAAAAATTAAAATTTTACGAAAAGCCAACATTAAGGCTTATTTTGACTGAGTGTTGGTTTTCCAGAAAGCATCCAATTTTGAGAAATACTTCTTTAAAAATTAAAAGAGAGTTTTATTAACCTTACGTCTAATTTAAACAAATATTAGTTAATTTTTCTTGTGTGGTAAATCTCAAAGCAGAAGATACAGCGGCCAACGTCACAATCCGGACAGTGGTACTGAGTTTCCTTCCTGTATCTCTTATTGTTTTTGTC
>JAOUZG010047704.1:5602559-5624191 GCA_026289955.1 Argiope argentata | reverse complement strand
CTGGAACATCAAACGTTGCACTCCATAATGTACTCAATATTAAAAAAAATATTTTTTAACACGGAACACAAACTACGTGTATTCAACTGGGCCACGTGTAACGAAGTAACTGGGTGAGCTCTGGACTAAGATTGCAAAATACATATCAAACCTGGTCGAAAATAATCTGCAATTGCATTTAAAATAGACTATTACTGTCATCTGGTGTATAAAATGAGAAATAAAATAACTTTCAGACAAAAGAAATGAGTTGGTTTTAATCCTTTTATCGCGTTAATATTGAACACCCCAGCCCCCATATCACGGGAGAGAGAAATGAAAGTGGGAATCCCAGCCCGTCTCTTTCACGGGAGAGGGAGTTAAGAGGTTAAAATAAAAATTAAATAACATATTTCTATTATTAGTCTAATTTTCATGGAATTTGATTTTGTAAAAGTCACACCTCTTATTTGACAATCAATGGATCAGGGACAGCAGAAATTGAGACTAAAAAATCCGTACTAGTCTCAAAATTATAAATTTTGCTGAAATCCAATTGCTGAAAGTTTATAAGCCATTTCATATAACTTCATTTTTGTAAGAATTCATTTTACAATAAAAAACCGTAAGTGATGTTTAAAACTGAAGTGTGGTTGAAGTTTTTTAATTAAAAGTGCTATTTGGTTTTTATATTAAATTAATGTTATTTACTTAATATAAAACTAATTTTATTTATATAAATGTTTCTGTTGTTGTCGTTGTTGTTCTCGTGTTCAGCTTTATAATGGAAAAAGGGGTGCAGTAGCTTCTAAGGGTATGGATCCTTTAGCTGACGTATGACTTCTAGCTCACACACATCACAAACCCTTTTTACGGGCAGACTTCATGGATGCATTTCCTCCATTCATCCACAGAACGTTAGATCTGGAACAAAGAACGATAACCGCTGACCCACACCCCCAGTGGTATTACTCTGCATATGGAGGATAAAATGCATTAGCTTAGATAAGATACTAAGATGGATTTAACTTGCGCCTGCCATCACACACACATGGGGACTCTTCGGTTGGTGGGTTAGAAATTGCAGCCCAAGGGATGCGAAGATAACGCCCTACCTACCAGGCTATCCAGGCCTAAAAGTTTTCTAAAAGCAGTTTATTTAAAAGTTACAATTAAAAAGAAGAATGCGTTGGTTAAACAATTTAATGACATTTAATTTAATTCAGACCAAAGATTCTATGTTAGACATCTAATTGATCTTTATTTATTGCAAGGATGTCTACAACAGAAATTCTTAATACTTTGTGCTATTAGATAATTGAGGAACGTTGTGATCAAATGTACAGAAATGCATTCGAAACATTAGATAAACATATATTTAATTATTTCAAATCATTAAGATAACACACACTTTGAAATGTATCATTTTAAAACTATTTTATTTGTGATTTTACAAATAATAATGAGATGTGTTTTCGAAGGCAAGCAATTCAAAGAGAAAATATAAAGATTTAGATTATACTTTTTGAGAAGGCACTTAACAGATTAATAACAAGCAGAAACATACGAAGATACCAAGCAAATCTCCGAATTAAAAATACAGTGAATTCATAGTGAATGAAAGATGAACATCTTTGATGATTGATATAGAAGTATAAATTATATTAATTCAAAAATTCAAAATAAATTTTTTCATTCCAATGAAAATATAATATTTATTAAAAATAAATAATTTACGCAATAATTTACAGTTAATATCCAGCTAAAAGAGTTTATTAAAGTAGGGAATTAATATTTGCTAAAAATAAATAATTATATCCAAAAAATTAATTGAATTTAATATTTTATCTCTTAAACTATTACTTATTAAGATCTTATTAGTAATTTTATTTTAACCGTAATGTCATAAAGTATAATGCGCAATTTTTCTTGTTTTCCTTCAACTTATAAAATCTATGTCCAAAATTGAGATAAGTTATATTTTTTGCTGATCTCAGGAAAATCTATTTAAGATCTAACCAATAAAATTCTTTTTTTTCCTTCTTTTTCGGGTATATTTTGCTGGCAGTCAAAAGTAAACGGGTTCAAGTGCAATTATTTTGACAAAGGAAAAAGTGTTTTTTATTTATTTATTGCTTTTTTTTCCTTCAGAATGACTATTCATCTTTCTTTGTCTTTCAATTGGCTGAAAGAAAAAAGACAGTAAAAAATTGTCTCATCTTCAAACGAAAATAGTCCTCAATATTATTTTTTGTATCAATACCATAACTGCAGAATTTATTATTCGTTTATGCTTTACTTTGGTTATTTATTCAGGGAAAAAACTTTTTTAGTTCTTCTAACGAGAAAATACTCATTTTTCACTACCATTACATTTTCACTGTTATCAATTTTGCATTTTATTCATTAATGATTATTATATATTTATGCTTAGGATAAGTATTACTTATTAGGGAATCGAAGCGGAAAAGTCCCTATGGAACTTGGATCGTTTTACTGATTTTCCTTTGGGTTTTAAGAAGATTTGTCCTCGGATTTTACTTTGGAACTTATACAGAATTTGATGAATAAAATTGGATGGTGAAAGGATTAAAATATTCAAAGAAATTTTATAGAGTTAAACTACTTTAACAATTAATTAATAAAAAAAATATCGCCTTGATTATAAATTTTAAATAATAATTTTGAATAATTTATTTATTCTCAATTGATTGAGTCTCTATTAATTAATTAGTCAGATTATTCTGATAATTAATTAATGATCTTTCAATCGACAATTTTTAGGTTAATGTTTTACAGATTTCCCTTTGGGCCTTAAAATTTTTAACCCTGAATGGATTTTACTTTGGAAATTATACAGAATTTGATAAATAAAATCGGATTATGAAAGGATTAAGACATTCAAAGACCGGCTATCAAATTTTATAAAGTTAAAATTTGCAATTAACTAATAAAAAATATTACCTTGAATATAAATTTTAAATAATATTGAATAATTTATTCATCCTCAATTGATCGAGTCTCTATTAGTTAATTAATCAGATTGTTCTGATAATTAATTAGTGATCTTTCAATCGACAATTTTTAGATTATTTAATTTAATTCTCAGCAGACAAAAAGTTATACTTTTCTCTTTGAAATCACAATAAACCACAATAAGTCAGCGGTTAAAGAAATTAATGAGAAATTTTGAATTTAATCATGTACAAAAAAAAACCTTGTAGATTATTATCAATTTTAATTTCTGAAGAATTTTTTTATGCAATTAAAATAATAAAGGAAGCCTTTAAACATCTACAAAATAAGAGTTAAAGAAGAAACGATTTAGCTCTAGAGTATTATTATTTCCAAAAAAATGCACTTCATCTTTATGCTCTATATACTCTATATCAGATAAAGCTGCAATTAAAAAATTACATTCTAATGTGTTCTCGTTTAATTAAATTATTTAATTCTTCATAGACTAAGAATTTGTTTCTAAAAATTAAATATTTTAAGTAAGAAAAATAGTATGGAAATATTCACCACAAAACTTATGTTTAAATATGTCTACAATGCAAAGTAATTCATGGACGAATAGACTCGTTTCACTAAGCTTATCCCAGTTTATTTTCTTTTGAATACGGGAAATAACAGTAAGCATCATATTATATCTAATAAATAATCCTCACACATCAAAAATTCACATATCAAAAATGCATAACATACGTGAAATATCAAAAATATATTCTCCCGAAATCCAAAATACAAAAACAGCACTGTTTATTAGCAGTTCAATTAAAAATTAGAGCTGAATAGGACATTTTTTATGATGATTTTTTCCCAAATGAGAGATCTAATCGACAGCAAAATTATAAAAAAATAACGATTTCTTATTTAATTTCTGATAATTTAAGTAAAAGGAGAGACAACATTAGACAAATAACTATATTTCTGAGGTTTATAGGCTTTATTATACTTTTTCTCGGAAATTATTCTTTCTTACAAAAATTTTGAAGGAATCACTGATATAATTTGTATTAATAATTTTTTTAACTCTCATTATGGTTAAATTCTTTATATTTTATGACTCTAGCTATATTTACACATATCTAAACATTAATTTTCTAATTTTATGTTCCTTGATCCGATCACGAAATAGTAAATATAAAAATAATTAGTTTCCTAGTGTAGAATTTGTATTATTCCCACCCAAGAGAGAAAACATTCTAGACTTAAATAAAATTATTCTTTCTTACAAAAAATTTCAAAACTTTTGAATCAACCGCTGATATAATTTGTATTAATAATTTTTATAACCGTCGCCATAGTTAAATTCTCTTTATTTTATGACTCTAGCTATATTTACACATATATAAACATGAATTTTCTCATTTCGTGCTCAATGATCTGATCGCGAAAGAGTAAATATAAATATAATTAGTTTCCTAAGGTATGACCTGTTTTTTTTCACCTAAGATACAAAACTTTCTACACTTAAATGAAATTATTCTTTTTTATAAAAAGTTTTGAATCAACCAATGACATAATTTGTATTAATAAATTTTATAACTCTCTATAGTTAAAATCTCTATATTTTATGACTCCAGCTATATTTACGCATATCTAAATATTATTTTTCTCATTCCGTGTTCCACGAAATGATTGCGAAAGAGGATATATAAACATAATTAGTTTCCTAACCAGTTTTTTTCCGCCAAAGAGACAAAACTTTCTAGACTTAAATAAAATTATTCCTTCTTGGAAAAAGTTGTGAATCAATCGCTGATATAATTTGTATCAGTAAATTTTATAACTCTCCATAGTTAAATTCTATATTTTATGACTTTAACTATATTTAAACATATCTAAACATTAAATTTCACATTTTGTATTCCATATTCAGATTGTGAAAGAGTAAATATAAGCATAATTAGTTTCCTAATGTATAACATGTTTTATTCCCACCTAAGAGACAAAATTTTCTAGACTTAAATGAAATTATTCTTTCATACAAAAAGTTTTGAATCAACCACCGATATAATTTGTATTAATAATTTTTATAACTCTCACCATAGTTAAATTCTCTACACTTTGCTTTACACATATCTAAACATTAATTTTCACATTTTGTATTCCATATTCTGATTGCGAAAGAGCAAATATAAACATAATTAGTTTCTTGATGTTTATCCAGTTTTATTCCTATCCAAGAGACAAAACTTCCTAGACTTAAATGAAAGAAGTTCGTGGGAAGACATAAGAAGTGGTCACTGTACACATAAAGCGTCAGAGCCACGGACCGAAAGCACTTCCCGTTAACTAGGCGCATGCCGGAATCTCCACTAGTGATAGACTTAATACTTGCTGTTATCATAGGGATTAAGGAGCCGTGTGAAGTGTAGCGTTGCTTTAATCACATGCTATGCAGGACATACTTAGTTCTTGAGGATGTACATATTTGTACCTTCGGCTCTCTGAAATATCCATTGCTCTAGATAAGTTTCGAAGAGACATATTAAAAGTAAAATGGTTTTATCTTTTACGTTCCGGCTTATAATGTACTAATATCATTAATTTTTTTTATTTTATTAACAGTTAAAAAAAGCCGACAAATATTATAGGAATTTAATGCATCCATAATTCAAGGAATCTGTTAACATCTTATTTTGAAAATGACATATAAACACATTGGATGCTTATAAAGTATGAAACATCGAAGTTGAATCTTAGAGTTTAAAAAAATGCTGAAGTCCCTTTATGTTTAAAAAAGGTTTCCATATTTATATTGTGTCACGGTAAATTTTATTTTTCCAAATTTATATTTACTTAGGAAGAAAATTCTTTATAAATACGAATGATTTTATAAAGAGATAAAATTCATTCCTATACAAACATTCGATCAATATTTAAAAAATCAAAAAGCTTCAATATTATATAAACCAATTAACGGTGGAATAAATTTTTGTTAAGCTCGTTTCATAATGGGGACTTTTTTTAGTTCAAAATATGACGGAAAATTTACGCGACGAAAAATTTCGTTATGCTCATTCTGATAATATTTCGAGTATGACGAAATATTTCGTTAACTGGATAATACTTTGAATATGACGAAATATTTCGTCATACCCAGTTAACTGGCCAAGCCAAGAAGCTGAAAACTAGTTTGCTTCACACAGAGCTTTCCGATATGTAATAGGGAACTCTAAAATTTCTTACTTTCTTTATTTTTAAATTTATTTTGAGATTCGCTTGAAAATAAAGGAATATTTTCCGTTGTAGGATCCTGAGTCTAATACTTTTTGACAATTGTTCTTTGCTAGGGGGTGGTACGTTGGAAAATGAGCGGTTATCACACCTGCAAGTTCAGGAAATAATTTGAGTTCCCCCTGTTGGTAAATATATACATCTTCCCCTTTAATTTTTCAAGCTCCGAAAATAAGTTGATATCACCCTAATAGTAAATATATACATCTCCTCCTTTCATTTTTCACCTCCCCCCATTTTAGTAAAATGGACAGGCATTTGGAGTATGAGCAAGATAACCAAGGGTTTCTGAACCGAGAATGAGTACACCTTGGAATTAACAAAATCAAAACATCCTTATGGGTACCTAGACATTTAATCATTCTTGATTTTTGATGACCTGATTATGTCCTTTGGTACAAAATATCCTATGTGACGTCAAATAGGATAGCAATTCAAAATATAGGAATTATGACTTAAATATCTTCTATATATTATTTCTTATACATTTAAAGGTCGTTTGAAAATATCTTGCATTATTATTTCAGAAATATATTCTTAAAATTTTTAGTTGAATAAATTATTTGCAATTTTAAATAAACTCTCTAGCATTTGCTTTCAAAGTTTTGCAATACAAACCGGGCAATTAATGATAATGGCTTTTAATATATTCGGATATAAATTATCGAGATTATTTAGTATTGCTAAGTCCTTAATATATTGATTCTGTAGCAAAATGCCATAGATACGAGTATGCAATAGAATACATTTAATTAATATAATGAGTGTTTTGAAGCATAACAATTATAGGCAACTTGAATTAAAGTAATATTTTCTAATATGGCATGAAACATCGTAATCAAAATGTTATTTCTTAAACGTTAATTAGTAAATTATGTTTCTAATTTACAAAAAACTGATTACATCTAAAATTTTGAAACTAAGGTTTACGATTGTTTTGTCCCAATACATCAATCTAAGTGTCTTCTAAATAAATGCTTGATCGATCACCTGACAAATATCATTTTTGTACCGAAGAAGCTAGAATTTAAAATAATATTTAAAGTTTTCAGAATTTTTTTTGAGCAATAGGATGTTTTAATTAAATTCATTTATATTGGCCAATGTAATAAATAGTTTCTATCCCCAAGCATCGAGCACTATATGCTTAATTCCGTAGGGTCTGTAATGATTTTTTGTAAAATATTATATTACTCAGATAAGAAAATTACTGCTACAGATTTTTTAAAGCTAAATTAAGCGCCTCATAAATAAATGCTTGATCGATCAGCTGACAAATATTACTTTTGTTTCGAGGAAACTAGAATTTAAAACAATATTTAAAATTTTCAGTTTTTTTTTTCGATTCTTGATCAGTAGAATGTCTCAAATACATTTATTTATATGGGTCAATGTAATAAACATTTTCTATCCCCGCGCATCGAGCCATTACACTATATGCCTAATTTCTTGGCGTCTGTTTAGCTTGTTTTGAAAAATATTATATTACTCAGATAAGAAAAATACTGCTAAAGATTTTTTTTAAAACTAGCCTAAGCATCTTCTTAATAAATGCTTCATCGATCAGCTGACAAATATTACTTTAGTTTTGAGGAAACTGGAATTTAAATCAATATTTAAAATTTTCAGATTTTTTTTTATTTTAAGCAATGGAATGTCTCAAATAAAATCCTTTTAAATTGGTCAATGTAATAAGTAGTTTCTATCCCCACGCATAGAGCCATTACACTATATGCCTGATTTCGTAGGGTCTGTTTTGCTCGTTTTCCAATATATTATATTACTCAGATAAGAAAATTACTGCTAAAGATTTTTTAAAGCTAAACTAAGCGCCTCATAAATAAATGCTTGATCGATCAATTGACAAATATTACTTTTGTTTCGAGGAAACTAGAATTTAAAACAATATGTAAAATTTTCAGATTTTTTTTAGTTTTTATTTTTATTTTTGAGCAATAGAATTACTCAAATACATTCATTTATATTGGTCAATGTAATAAATAGTTTCTATCCCCACGCATCGAGCCATTACACTATATGCCTAATTTCGTAGTCTTTTGCTTGCTTTGCAAAATATTATACTACTCAGATAAGAAAACTACTGCTAAAGATTCTTTTAAACTCTTAATTTAAATCTTTTCAAATCTTTTTTTAAATTATGATATTTTATGCGAATCTATATTAATTTATTCACGTTTACTGATAGATCTCAAAATTTTGCTTTCTTTTTTCTTTTCTTTTAAGGTTTACTGCTTTAGAAAAAGGATACATTTTTTGATCTTATTCGTTTAAGGGATATAATAAAGTTAAAATTTTCATTATTTGATCACTTGATTTAAAATTTTAGCCACAAGATCTATCAAATCTAAATAATTACAAGAAAATGCTATACTATAAAAATCAATATATTACTATAAAAATTAATGCAAGTACTGCATAATGCGAACAATAGGGCTAACACATAATAATAATGATTGTAATTCTAAAAGGATGTATGTCATGTTGTCGGCGATAGGATTGCTATCCAGCTAATGCTAATATAATTGTAGCGTCAGAAGAATCAAGGCCTTTCTTACTTATTTAACTTCTTACCATAACGCTCGAGGTGCTACTTTCAAAGGAACTCAAATAAAAATAAATCCAATTAATAGTCCAATTTTGTACACTTTATCAGGAGTAAAATCAGGATACGTTATTCTTAATAATATTTATATATTTGAAAAGCTTGTTCTAGAATCCCTTTTTAAATAGTTTTACAGATAATCTTTAATTTTGCAATGGGAATCAAAGCAGGCGTTAAAAATATTCCACCAGGAAAGAAGTAATTAAAACATCAAATTTCGATTAGAAAACATTTAGGGTTTAGCTTTTGTAATCAGTTTTACCTGACTCTTCCTGCCTCGATTCTTGAAATTTTTGTCTAGAAAAAAAGAATTTCTTTTGTAGCCAATGAAACATCAATATTGATTATTTAAAAATGAATACTGGAGAGGTTGTACCGTGGTCGGTAAGGGTGTTTAATCTCTCTCTTTCGTGAAACTGATGGGCTGAGATTTCGACCTCCATTTCTCTCGCCCGTAATATTGCCAGGATGGAGTGTTCAGTAGTAACTCGATAAAACGATTAAAACCAATTCATTTCTTTTTCCTGAAAGTTATTTTAGTTATCATTTTATATACCAGATGGCAGTAATAGTCTATTTTAAATGTAATTGCATATTATTTTCAACCAGGTGGTAGCACTAATCGAATATGTGTACTTGTGAAACGTATTTTGCAATCTTATCCCAGTGCGCGCCCAGTTAATTCACTACACGTGGCCCAGTTGAATACGTGTGGTTTGTGTTCTATGTGAAAATATATATTTTAAATATTGTGTTCATTATGGAGTACGAGGTTTGATGTTTCAGAAGAGACGAAAACAATAAGAGATGCAGAAAAGAAACTCGGTACTTCTGTCCAGATCCTGACGTTGGCCTCAGTATCTCATGCTATGAAATTTACCATACAAGAAAAATTAACTAATCTTTATTTATATTAGACGTAAGACTAATAAAATTTTCTTTTAATGTTTAAAAAACTTATTTCTTAAATTTTCACTGCTTGCCGGAAAAACAGCATTCAGTCAAAATGAGCCTGAATGTTAACTTTTCATAAAATTTAAATTTTAAAAAATTTCAATCTAAAAAAATATAGAAAATTAAAAATTGAATGCATATTTTGTTTGCATACTTATTTTTATATAAATTTCTTAAATAAAAAATAAACACTTTTATTATCGTTTTCTTGAAAATAATCCGATCGTTAAGGGGTTAAAGCTCAAACCGTGCTTCCCTAATATTCTGTCTTGGCATTACGATCAATCTAAATTTAGATCTCTTTTTGAAAAGATCAGAGTAGTCACTTATGATAATACATTTTCTTCTTAAGGAAATATGATCCACAGATTAATCACTAATTGAATGAAAAGTTCATTTTATATTCTAATATTATGCGTTTTATACACATATATTTAACATAACTCTTTAAATTTTGTAAAAAAGGGACATTGTATTTAATTTTTCAATTAGTTTCTGATTTTTTAGAGATTTTAATTGTTTAATACTCGTGTTTTCCTAATGATATCCACTATCGCACCGTGGTCGTTTATGGCCTTTAGAGCTCAAACCATATTTCCCTCATATTCTGTCATTACGATCAATCAAAATTTCTATCTCTTTTTGACAGTATCAGAGTTGTCACTTATGATTATGCCTTCTCTTCTTAAGGAAATATGATCCACAGATGAATCACTAATTGAATGAAAAGATCATGTTATATTCTAAAACGCATAATATTAGAATATAAAAAGATTTTTTCATTAAATTAGTGATTCATCTGTGGATCATATCTCCTCAAATAGAGAAGGCGTAATCATAAGTGACTACTACACATATATTTAACATAACTCGTTTTATAACCCCTTAAGAACATCTAATTTCTTAATGATCTCACACATCTAAATTTTGTAAAAAGAGATATCGTAGCTAATTTTTCTATTAGTTTCTAATATGTTAGAGATTTTAATTTTTAAATACTCGTGTTTTCCTAATGATATCCACTATCGAACCGTGGTCGGTAAAGGCCTTTGGAGCTTAAACCATACTTTCCTCATATTCTATCATTACGATCAATCAAAATTTCTATCTCTTTTTGACAGGATCAGAGTTGTCACTTATGTTTATGCCTTCTCTTCTTAAGGGGATATGATTCACAGATTAATCACTAGTTAAATGAAAAGATCATTTTATATTGTTGTCATTGTTACTTAAGACACTTGCCATGAACAAGCCCCATGTCCTTGCCTTGGGCATCAGTAGATTTTAAGCCGAAAGGAGCGTCTCTTGTTTCAAGTAGCGCCAACTAGTGCCAGGAATACGACTTAGCTACACGCTTACAGTAACTTGCACAGTCCCTTTTTACAGGAGGGCACAGTCACACATCTCACAGATGCACACAGAAAAACAATCATGCCCGAACTGGGATTCGAACCCGGGACTCCCAGAACACGAGGAAGACGAGCAACTTTTGTGCCAGAAAGCCGTCGATCATTTTATATTCTAATATTATGCGTTTTATACACAAATATTTAACAATATCCCTTTTGTAAAAAAGGGATATTGTAATTAATTTTTCTATTAGTTTCTGATATGTTAGTGATTTTAATTTTCGAACACTCGTATTTTCTTAATGATAATTACTATCTTAATATTTTCAGAACATATATAGTTAAATTTAGATTCCACATTCATCATACCATGAAATAATAATTTTTGATAAAATATGATTGGAAGATTCAATAATGCTTATAATAATGGTTTCTGTATGAAAATTTTTAAAAAATAATATTCGAATTCAAAAAATTCTTTTTAAAACTCCTATAAAAAGTGTGTTTTTAGAAACTATTTTTGTATAACTTTTACTTTAAAATTTTCAGATAAATGTTTGCATGTATCCCACGCTAGAAAAAATTGGGAAAGAGCATTTTATTAAGCTATTAAGAAGCAACTTTCAAGCCTTATTAGTGAATGGAGAATAGAAACGTCTTTTTAAATAAAATACAAAAAAGAAACACCGTGCTTCATTAATAGTTCAGATTTCATGGAAATTTCTTCCTCTTTCATGATTTTATTTATTTGCATTCTCCAAGAGATAAATTTTTAAATAGTTTTCGTATTATCACTTAATACATTTTTTATGTTCCTTATTTGAAACTTTTTATGCAACTTACTCCGTTCAAAGCAGGAATAAATAACGAAAATAATGCATCTGTTTGAAAGAAAATTTATTTCCTCGGAATTCTATTAAATTAAAAGCCTAATTATGAATATTCAATTAAGATAATAAAAATTTTAATGCGCATTAAAAGGATTTATATTTTTAAAAATATTCGCAAACGCTTTCTTCCCACATTGAAGGTGGTATGTTTTTAAGTAAAAAGAAAGATTAAAAGGCAATTCCAACGCTCACTTACAATAAATTCATTCGGTAGTTATTCTTTTTATTGAATATTCTTTCGTGTTTAAGACGAAATTTTTTCTGAATATTTGTTTTTCATTGAAAACTCTTAAAACTGTTGAGATAAAAATTAATATAAGGAAAGCAAATAGCTATTGATAAACACATACATGTATTGGTACAAAGGAACTAGTAATATGAAAAAAAATTAAGTCAATTCTTACTTAGGTTAACAAAGAAAAAAATTATTTTAGTTACTTTTATTAAAGAATTACAATTAATATAAATAATTTATTAAAAAATTATTTATTTTTGCAAGAATTGAATTCGCATTCTTAATCTTAACGTGAAAAATACCGAAATACCCGCATTTTATAGATTGAGCTACTGTCTGTTGATTTCGGTTTTCATTACAAACTGCTAAAACTCTATTTAAAGTATTTAGAATGAATTAAACTCAACTGATGAATTAATATTTAAAAAACTGTATTAACAACAGAGGTCATACGCTACAAGTTAAAAATGTATTTGAATTTAAGTGGATGAATAAAAGGTTTTTATTAACGATTGTAAATTTGAACAAGATATATATAGGAAGAGTGTAAATTAATAGTGGGAATTGGAAAATTTCATGAATAACATTATTTTAGAAGAAAATAATTACATGTATGACTGTAAAACTGTCATCAGTTTATTTCAAATGCTTATTGGTATAAATAAACATTTGAAATAAACTGTTAAAATGCAATGTTCCATTTCATCAAGGAGCTTATAAATCATTCACTCTATAATGCTGAAAAATTGCCTAATGAATATAATATTTTACATAAAAACGGCTCAAAGAAATACACCCTCTTTGAAGAGCTCTTATATAAATAATAATAAAAAACATACAGTAAAGTTTCAAAATGAAAATTAATAAATATAGAATTTTATCAGTTGCATTAAATCGGAATAGGTTATTTTCTATTCATTGCTGAGAAATTGCCTAGAGGAATCGGAAACAGCACTCAGCATGATGCTATTCGTATGAGTCTATTAGACGATCCATTTGTTAGATACCACAATGACTGTCGGATATTTACAAACCAATTAAGAAACCTAAAAGCTGTTACTATCCAAAATAAAAGATAACTAAAGCATTGGTAACTAGAAATTTACAGAAAATACTTCTTAATTGTTAATTTCTGGTAGAATTTATCGCTTTTATTTGAAATAAAAATTTTTATTATCATTTACGAGCTTTAGGTATTTTCTGAAATATAGAAGTGACTTAAAGTATGTACTAGAAAAAGCAGGATATGTCGATTAACATTAAATTATTTTCATGAACCAGACTTTTAGAAGTAATTAAAATACTGATCATGATATTTAAAATAAAAATAGTATAAATTTTTCTTAACAACTTTTATAAACTGAATACTGCATTAAATTAGTAGTGCGAAGACAAGGATGTTTATTTAAGGAATAGGAAACACAGTGTCTGTGGCGAGAAAAAAATACAGCTCTTCGTTCAATTTTTTTTTCAATTCTACCTAGAAACTGCATGTTTAAATGACAAGATAACTAAGTTTAATATAAACAAAACTTCTATAAAAAATATACATTTCCGAAATAAAAATTTGGAAACTGATACTGGAGCATAAATATATAAAAGAAAAACACGGTGAAAAATAGCAAAATTCACTCTGGAAAATTTGACAATTTATCAGTAATTTATTACTGAAATCAAAGTTGTTCATTTGCATTTAGGAGAAACTATGAAAAATTTTAAATAAGAAATCTGTACTATAAGATGTTTCATATATTATTTTCATATAGATATTTAGAATTCAGGAAAAATCAATTTACGAAACCGAAATATTTGAGGAAAAAATAATGTAAATGTGAATACTAAATATAAAATATCTATACCTCATGAAGATTGACTTTTTCTCCCTATCAGCACTATTTTAAGGAGTTGATCACTTGTGAATAGCATCACTCTACAAAAATAGAAATTTTTTTCACTTAACTCATTAAATGGTTAGAACAGACATTCGTTATATACAATCTTTACTTTTTCTAAGAGAGTAAGAATCTGATTAGAAGTATACTGCATCATACTTTTGTTTTGAGACACCTCCTTACGGAAGATAATTTCCAATATTTCACTAAAAAATTTTCTTCGTGAAGTAATTTTGATGTAACGAATACATCATATTGTTACAAGCGGGCGAAAAGGCACGAAAATTCGCCAAAAATGGCGACGTTTGGCGAGGAGCCACGCGGCAGCTTGATTGGTTTGGCGAAAGGAATAGTCTAGTAGTCGCTGGATTGTGCGCGTTGTTTTGAGAATTTTCACGAGATTCGTAGAACGCGCTTCGGCTATATAAGGACGAGTAGCCGGAGTGAGTCAGTTAATTCAGAGTTGCTCTCTAAAGGAAGAGAAGCGGGTTGCTGGACTAGCGGTTTCTCTTGTTATTAGTGAGCTGTGTTTACGTTTGCTGTTAACGCTGTGTTATTGAGCTCGCTGTGATTTACTGTTGCTGTGCTATACTATAGCTGTTTTGAAAATTGTGTTTATTGTGCGTAAGACAAGTATTTACGCTGTAAGTGATTGACTATTGCTGGATTGTATTTATCTGAATTTGTTACTCTATCTATTATCCTGTAAATAACTGTAAATAGCTGTAAATAAATTTGTTTGTGCTGTCCTCAAATAAAGTCCATTCAATCCGAACCCGCTACGCTAAAAACGTAACAATATACAAATATTTCATTTACAATACTTCAATATAGCCTTTTCTTTATATATTCTGATGTGTTTGAGTCCGATGTATGCATACATGCACATACATACATATAAAGTAATCACGTATTAATTTTGTGTTTGAAGCCAAGTCAGTCTCGTAGCCCAAAATCAGGGATAAGGCAGGGTGAATTTTAAAGTTTGTTTTATTCCATCTCGAGAGGCACGCTCTATGTACAAACAGTCTGGTACAAAATCAGAAGGAGATAAAAAGATATAAAGAACATAAAAAGAACGAGATCATTTATTGTTGGTTTTATATGCCATGATATTTTCATAAATCTGATACGCGTCAAATTTTGACAGGAATTCTCACACGTGTTGACCTTGACAAGAGAGACGCAGATCCTTTAGAAGAATCTGTTTACACCAGCGATCACTAGGCGCGTTGAACCAATGACGTATTATTTTTACAATACTTCATTTGATTTAATTAAATAGAAAAAGGGAAACGGGATCAGGAAGTAAGAGAATATTTTAAAATGATTTAATACGAACTGAATTAAGCTAAAAGTTAAGGAATTAATTAGAATTAGGTTAAATATTAAAATAACATTACATACTTTAAAGATAAGTTCTTGGTAAAGGTAGGCCATGAGTTTTCTAATAATATACTCTTATTCTGCCATGCTGACGAATAAAGTTAATTTCGGTGCAATTATCAAGAAAATTTTGTTCGAATCATAAGTAGACAGTGCCATAGACATAAATAGAATAGAAGAAAGGTCCCAACCACAAAATAGATAAGCATAAAAAAGCATTTAGAACTTACATACTGTTAGATAGGACCTTATCTAAGACAGCATTTTAGCCTTAAAGTACAAAAATAAATAGTCACGTAACACAACAGATAAAATGAAGCCTAAATTCGAATGTTTAGAAATTAATTATTTCCAAAATTTGGACAAACTGAAATTTTGCATAGATTTGATATAATCAAAACTAGAACAATTCTCTGCAATAAAATTTTACTTCTTTACATTTTTGTTGGAAAATCGATTCACAATTATTAACTCGTCTACATTTCAAAACTATATTCTAAACATTTTATATAGTTTTTTATTACCTTAAAGCTGTGTAGGATAAATATGAAATCTTTGGTTATGTTTTGCATTCCGATGAAATATCACAGTTCCCTTAAACTTTTCTGGAAAACTATTTTTCATTAAAGGAATATTTTCTTCCAATTATCCGTAGCGTTCCGTACATTAAAAAAAGTTTATATTTACAAAATAATTCAATATTTGATGAATGAAGTAATAAATAAATTAGTTTCTACGCGTAAACAACATTTGTTTTTTTTCCGTCAAATAATTGTTAAAAATAAAATTAAAGTGATGTATAAAAAGTAAAAAAAAAAAATAGATTTTATCTTAACAAATTGCAGTGAAATTGTTTGTGATTTTGAAGAAAAATTCAGTCTCCTTTTAAATAAACAGTTTCCATTTATTCTGATTTTAATGCTTTTAATATTGAATTCACTTTATAAATATGTTCGATGACGATTTTTTAGTTGAATGCAACTTTTAATTATTCCTAATTTAATCCCTGGTGCAGTTCCTTTCTATAATACAACAGGTTTGCATGCTTAAATTCTAATGGAACTGCTGGATAAATAATAAAAATGCTCATTAGCAGTTTTTATCAGACAATACTTTCAATGGGAGGAATAAAAAAACTTATGATGAAAAAAAAAAGAGGATTAGTGTCACAAAAAACATCGAACGAATGTGAAAGTCTCTACTTTGAAAAAAAAAGTTAACAATTTTGTTCTTTCTATAACACTCCACGGACTAATGGGCTGACTTTCTTACGAAAATAAGTCTATGAAGTGCTATTTTTGAACATTTTCTTCCCTTAAGAATATTTATTCGAAGACTTCTAAATGAAGTAGGAAAAAAAAGACACATAATACTTTTTTTTCTCACGAACAAAGTTAACGTCACATACAAACTTATGTAGCTTTTCAAACAAATTGCCTTAAAGTAGTCCTGACTAATCAGGAAATGCAGATTTACACTTAATTAAATAGCTTTTCCGCTAGTTCTGATAAATATTTCTTATCTTTAATGTTTTAATGTACGAACTCCTTTTTGGGTCCGTTTAATGAAGTAAAAACTAAAATCAGTCTGTCGATTAATGTATGAAATGATTTCATTAGCGTTTCTATTCAAAGTATGCTAATAGCTAAAATTTAAGAATATTTTTGTTTGATTTAAATCTAGGGCGATGTTTATTTTAATTTGGCTTGAAATAGCATAATTATCGTACTGTATCGATTATTAAAAGCGATGCAGCTTTTTAACTTGAAAGAAAAATATGCTGAATATTAAAATATTTACAGATCATGATGATTAATGCGGTGGTAGTAAGCAAGCATTAAAAATAAAAACTACTTTTAACACGCTAAACGGCATATTTGTTTTAAAGATCTGGATATTATTGTCTAGAGATATAATTGAAGGAAATATTTTGAGACTTTAAGAGTTACTTTTCGAAAAATGAAAAATCACGTTAATTACATTGAACTTATTGTAGATTCATTTGTTTTTCTTTTTTTATATAAGTTTTAAAATCATTTTTATGTTTCTATCATAGTTAATATTTTATTTGTCTTTGGGCATTAGAAGAAAACTAAAACCTCCAATGAAATATGCAAACACATATAGGTCATGAAATAAGAGATCTAAAACAGTCTATTAAACGCTTATTAGTAAATTTAGTATTTAATAGCAAGTATCGTAACCAGAAAGAAAGTTCAATCTTATTTCAAAAGAAAAATTGTGTATCCTCCATATCACTCTATCGAATTTTTATTAATTTTTTGCACCTTAAATTTTAAAAGAAGAATATGACAACTAAAAAAAGTCAAATTTAAAACTTTGATGAGTCTGCATGATTTATACTTATATGAAGTTAAAAAAATATTGTCTGTATATATGCGTATGTATGAAAGCGATAACTGAAGAAAACTATATTATTTAAAAGAGTGAGGACTGATTTGTATTTATTACACCAAAATTGAAATCTGTAACAATTGTTGAATACAATTTGTGTGTTTTTTTCTATGTAGGTGCGCAAGAATATAATGTCATATAAAAACAACAATAAAATTTGACGTGGTTTTTTTTTACCAAAATCAAGTATCAGGTAATTCATATAAATCAATCAGTATCAGGTTATTCATATAAATCAATCAGTATCAGGTTATTCATATAAATTAATCAGTATCAGGTTATTCATATAAATCAATCAGTATTAGGTTATTCATATAAATTAATCAGTATCAGGTTATTCATATAAACAAAATATGTCTAAGAATCAACGAGCGCAGTTTAATAAAGTTGTTCCCTTGTATCTCATCGCTTTGGACAAAATTGTTGATTTTAGGGAACGAGTGAATGAGCCGTGAACGCGATGAATGCAAATGTATTAAATACACATATACAAAATTTTAATTCCATATATGAGTATTGAGAGCTATTGAGTGCTCATATATCATATATTGAGTGTATAATGAGTGTATCATATATATCATATATTGAGTGTATTTATTGTAAAGAAAAATGGTAATTGTGTAAAACATTAATACAATTGGCAAATAATATTTACGAGGGGTCGATATTTGACAAGAATTTAGAACTTTCACTTATGCTAAAGCGATATCTTTGGCGTTTGATCACTAGCACAGGTAGAGGAAACTAGAATAAATAATTTGGGTGCTATTTTTTTCTATAATAAAATTAAGAATAAGTTATTCAAAATTTGACAGAAAATTACAATTATAGATCATTAGCCAAATTTCTATTATTAATCCACTATATTGATGAGTTATCACATTTACATGCACTTGAAGTATAAGCCGATATTATTCACCCCCCCTCTACAGATTTGACTCCAAATTTGATTCAGATCTATAGTTAGGATAACCAGTCTATTTTTCCAGCTAGTCTTGTGTTATTCACTTGTACTTGTGCAGACTTAAGGGTAGAGCGTCTTCCTCGTCTTCTGTGAGTCCCGGGTTCGAGTCCTGATTCTGGCATAGTTGTTCTTCTGTGTGCTATCTGTAAGGTGTATGAATGTGCCCCCCCCCCTTTAAAAATGGGCTCTGCCAGCAATTGTCAAGAGGGTGCCGCCAAGTCGTACTCTTGGCCCTAGTTGGCGCTACTTCAAAAAAAGATATACTCCTTTAGACTTAAGACTCGGTGAAGCTTGTCCATGGCAAGTGACACTAATAACAACAACTACTTGTACAGCCAAATAGACCGATTTACCGAAAATTTATTCCATTCAAAATTTGGTTCATATACCAAATTTCATCCATCTAACTAATTCTTGTTTAATTATCATGTTTATCGACAGACGAACAGGTATGTTATAAAAGAGATCTGAAAAGTGGAGATTCCTAAAAATTTCGACAATTTTGACAGTTATAATTCTTTCTCAATATTTCGTATACGAGAAAGTAAAAAGATACTTTTTCTGTAGTCGATCTTACTCAGTATGGTATATGTGTGTGCAAAACATCACTTGTAATAATCAGCTACACATAATCTGTAAAGATTTGTTAAGACATCATAACAGCACAAAGCAGGAAGAGAGAACTCCCTAAATGCTAAATACTCACTAAATACAACTCCAGTACTGACTTCTCTCAACTCGACACAACTTCACTTTACTCAATTACCTACTCTCGTCCGTGCACCTCCAATTTTAACAGCTCCCGTGATAGGGCATCAATGTTCTGAAACAAACGCTGGACCTCTAGCCCTATCGTAGCTATCGCTAACATTTAGAAAAATTCGGCTAACTTCGTTTTTATTATCGAAGTCAACAAATTCAACTAGCCATGTTTTTCGTCAAGTGCAAGGTCCGTTTGTAAAACTATTTTCCTTGTTATGAATTTAAATGTACAGTAAATAAATATTACAAATTATTTACATTACGTAGAAATTGCTTCTAAATCATACTAAGAGAAGCATTGTATTATCAGTTCTATTAAAAATGCATTAAATAGATAATGGGTACATTTATTTATTATTTGAATAACCTTCAGACTTCTTCGCTTACCCTAAAAACTATTTATTTTCACTTATACAATCAAACCTTATTCTTTTTTTAAACATTTTTATTCTTAACGTAGGAAATTTGTTGCTTTTAAATATATATAACGACCATTATAATTTTTTTAAAAAATTTACTGATATCTTAATGAATATAGTTTACTATTGTAAAGGTTATTAGTTTAAGTCAAAAAATCATTCATCTTAAAGATATTCATTGTTTGGATTGGATAATTTCCTACCAATTATAATTTTGGTTACAGTTTACATAAACATTCAAATTTTTTTAATCGATAATCAGCAAGTTACAGCTGGAAAACTAGTATTTTCTTAGACTGCACATATTTTTTATTCTAGAATCCCGTTACCATTTATTCTTTATATAGATTCGGGATGGGCATAAATCTATCTAAAACTAAAATCTTAAAAATAATTCAACATTCGTCCATTACTTCCAGAATATTACCGATCTGTCAAAGAACAATATGAAAAAAAAACTATTAAAAGTTGTAAGATAATAGAAGTGAATTATAAAAATGGCTTTAGTTTCATCTTTCTCTTTCGTAGATGAAGCATTCAAGACAGAAAGAAAAGGGAGAAAGACAAAAACATATTTTTAGTGAATATACTATCCAGTTTTTAAATTTATACATTTTTAAATAACTTTAAATTCGGATTACATCATAATGTGTTTAGAGATATCATAAGCAATTGCATGATCTGATAAGTTTTTATTATTTTTATAGGGATACTTTCAAAGTAGGTAAAAAGCAAACTTCAAAGATTAATAAAAATTATGTACAAAAATGAGAGGTTCATTTTCTTTTTGTTAGAATGATAAAGATTTGTAGATTTACTTTCTAAGGTCATATTGCAAAATTTAGTATTTTTCCTTATTTATGGTATATTTGATGATTACTTATTATTTTGGTCAATGGTGTAGTTATCAATTATATATTTATTATTTTATAGTAATCAGGAACTAATTAAAATGATTCATGACAAATAATGAGTTTAATTAGAAAATAACACACTATATAGTTATAAATTTAAAAAAATGTACGAAAATAAAAGTAATTATAAACGCAGTACCATTTCTGAATTAAAGCCTAGGTATGCTGAATTAAATTGCTTTTTAACCTTTTGCAGTCCGAAAAATAATTAGATGCAAAATTATTCAACTAATGCAAGGATTTGTTTATTGCTATGTAAAATAAATATATATAATTCTTTTAAATCGAATTTCTTTGAAGAATTAACTACATCTCTTAACCATTATGTAGACTTTTTAACAATTAAATTTGAAAAATAAATAAATAAAACGTCAAAATGATGCAAGTATTGGATATCGAGTCAGAGGTGACATCGGACGGTTAATTTAGTCTAATTAGAAAATAACACACTATATAGTTATGCTAAATAAATGTGCTAAAATAAAAATAATTATAAAAGTAGTACTGTAGACCAGTTATTTTAATTTTTACGTTTCCATCTATATTTATAGTATTCTCTTATAAACATAATGAAATCGTGTGATTCTGATATTCGTTACTATGT